>JAHHFK020002332.1:0-47172 GCA_024533555.2 Aedes koreicus | reverse complement strand
ATTTGTATTTATTTCACAGATGTACTTTGTACACTAATGAACTGTCATTTATCATTCACTGTTCAGTAAATGTTTTAGCGCTTCAGTACATATCACACCTGTCAAACCTCTGCCATTTTCGCGTGCTAAAGCGGTGCTTTTCTTTCATACAGAAAATTTTTCAGTATTCGGTAAATTTTTACCGAACTTTCAACAGCTGAACGTTTGGTAATCCGAATTAACGGATTTCGGTTAAATTTGGCAAGTTCCGGTAATTTGTTTACCGGAATACTGTAAAATTTCACCGAAATCCGGTAAATCGGATTACTAAACGTTCAGCTGTTAAAAGTTCGGTAAACAATTACCGAATACTGCAAAATTTTCTAAGTGTGTATGGAAACGGCAGTTTCCCTTAGCATTGTTGAAGGCATTGTCTCGCTGTATGCTACGAAGAGAAAACTTCACTTCAACCGAAACAACTGTCGAATTCTGCAGCGTTTCAAATTTAACATTTGTTTTTGTAAAATTCACCGAGCTTCGGTATTGATTGATAATGTATTTAGTACTTTTTAGTAGCTAACGATGCTTCCATTTTCACAGTTTTTTTTTTTCTGTTTATGTTACTGAACTTCGGTATTGCTTACTTGCTTGTTCAGTAATTTTTGACAGTTTAGAGTTCATCACTAGTTTGACGATTGTTCAGTAAAAATACTTTTACTGAACTGCTTACTGAACCCCGTTTAAAAGTCAGTAAAACTTCTACTGACTTCAGTATAAAACCTTAGTGTGTAATATGCTAAATGGATCTTTCAATCGATGCCTTATTGCTATGAAAACTCGGTTAGATTAAGTTTGTTATGCTTTTTTTATCCGTGTCTGATAAGTGCATCATATTGCATCAATAATTGGAATAATTGGAATCGTATCGCTTTAGTAGGTAATAGGAGGTCCATGCATGATCGAACATCAATTTGAACCCACATAATTCTGCCTCTTGTGTTCGGTGTTGAAAGTTGTTGGCTCAGCAACAATCACATCCTATTATGAACGAAGGCAAGGCAAAGAGAATAAATAAATATTAATTAGGGCTAATTCATACACGCCTGCATGTTGCACAGTGCACTGTTTGCTTTCTTGAATTTGAAAGGCAGCCTAGCTTGCTGCGATTCGGGTTTATCTGGTTTGCTGTTGTCAATCCTGTGGAAGTGCGGTGAAGAAGATTTTCGACATAGTAGATGGTAAATAATAAATAATATTGATGTTTAGCCACAGTAGAAGATTAGAAAAACTGTTCAAATAGACCGGTCTATGGTTGCAGCTCCCTTAGTAATCTCATCGCTTCGTGAGCTGAAGATTTAGTTGAACGTAATTTTACTGTGGCATTATTTCTATTATTCCAGTTGGATTCGTTTGCTATGTGTTAAAGACAGAGCTACTGTTCAGATTAGATTTGTAAACCATTCAATGAAACGACAAATAAATCATGTAGTCAATAAAGTTAAGTTGGGATTTGATAACTAATTTTGCTGACGGTTTGTGTCCCAACATTTGAAAAGTTGAGCGAGATAAGTTTAAGACCAGCTATCAAATTACATTCTGAACATTGATTTTAGAAACAAATTAACAGCATTGTTATTTGCTGTGCATTGCTTTCTATTTAAATAGGGGCTGATCTTCTGCTAGCTTTCGAATCGAATCAATCTGAACATTGAGTTCAAATATTTACAGTTAGTGAAACTTAGACCTGTGTTCAAAAAGTAAATATTTTAGTAGTGAATGTTTGTCTGCGTGTTGTCTTTCATCAAATCACAATTTAAAGGCCTTCCCAAACCGCAGCGTTTTTTTTTGCCGCCACCGCAGCGAAATCGCGGCGAAAAAATCGCCGCGATGAGATTACATGGCGGCTTATGGGAGCGCACAAACCGACGCGATTAAAAAACGCATCGCGTCGGTTTGTGCGCTCTCATAAGCCGCCATGAATCTTATCGCGGCGATTTTTTCGCCGCGATTTCGCTGCGGCAGCGGCAAAAAAACGCTGCAGTTTGGGGAAGCCTTTTTTTTTTCTCCCCCCCCCCCACACACAACAAAAAACAAAAAATAAACCCACCTACTTTTAATTCTCTTCCCCCCCTTTTTTTTTTTTTTTTTTTTTCCCCCCCCCCCCCCCAACCCAAAACCCCAAAAAAAAAAAAAAAAAAAAAAACCAAATAAAAATTTTTTTCTATTTTTTTTTTTTTTTTTTTTTTTTTCAAAACTGCTTCCACACCATCACCTTACGATCACCTTACCGCAGTTAACCGGAAACTTGGCCATAGCCCTAGAAACAATATTAGGTTGTTGCTTAGCTCCTTCTTTCATTTTTTCCGTCAGCTGCTTCGCGAATTTGGCCACAGCTGGAGAATATTCGGAGGGTTCGTGTACTTCGGACCCACAGTGATGTTCAGGCGGTCATCTCTTCCAATGACTTTTGGGCGTAGTTGGCCACTTGCCACTTGCCACTTCCGGCAGGCATTTGGTTCTGTTAATCCCCCCATTCACTGCAAGTGCCGAACCCTTCTCGGGGAACTTGGTGTGCTGCTTGCTTGCGCCTGCGCTTCCACATGACGATGTCCATGGTTTGGAGATACTTTTTCACGATTTATCCGGTTGCATTGACCATTCGGCCCACGAAAGGATCTCACCACCTCCCACTAGCTGCAGAAGGAGCATCGGATGGCGAAGCTGTTATGCCGTGGATTGTCAATTTCGGTGCTACACGTCTCACCGTAGCGGATTGGAAGTTTTTCCGAAAAGTGAAAGCGTGAAAGCGCAGTTAAGTTCGTCAACCTTGCGGACGGTAACAAAGTGAAAGTGTGCGGTGAAGGCACGTTGTCGAGTACACCGGTGAGCAAGTGCATCTTCGTGAAATGAACATCAGCTTTGTGCTTCACGCCCTACCTTCCCGATGAACCTGCTTTTCGTCTCGGCTCTCGTTCAAAAACAATCTACAATTGTCTTCGATAGGACCGGGCGGGTTGTCGGATTCTTCGTGAAGACGCTGTGGCGCGTTTAGAGCAGGGGCTCTACCTAATAAAGCAACCGGAAGATGTGGCGATGATCAAGCGGTCGCCATAACAAGAATTGCCAACACGTTTGGCATCTGCGGTTCGGCCACCGGGATCCGAAAGCAATCGACCATTTGGCGAAGGACAACGAAAAATGTGGATGAAGCACCAAAAACGGGTTGGGTGGCTCGATAGTCAACATCACTTATACGTATCCACAGGGATATAAAGAATCTCCATCCAACAACAAGATTGAAGAATTGGTCAAAAGAGCAAGCTATCTAACATGAGGATGCCCCAATGGGCGGGGAGAAGAGCCCACCCTCTATTCACAAACTGTTAGCAATGGGGAGTTGGAATTCCCACTCTCCACATCCAGAGTGCTTCAATCGGGTGCCCTGCTGGTCCCTCCCTTTTCGCTGTATTAGCATTAAATCTTTATATAATAATGTTTATATTTATATGAGACAAAAGTACTACGGCTTCCTTATCTACTATAGATGTTCTTCAATGTGTTGATCCTGAAATGACAAAAACGGTTTATAGCGCTTCCTGAATAGTCCGGGTTCAGTTTTAAAAAGACCTAAACATGAAATCATGTATGGCATACGCCAAGACTTTTCTTGACCAAAAGCCGAAGCCTATCCGCTTTGATCAGTGCGGTGAGTACAGCAGTGAGCGGCTACGTGTGTACAACAAGCAAGAGGATATATCGATTCAGTGCTCCGCCGGTTATAGCCCCACGAAACCGGCGTTGCGGAGCGGTAAAACTATTCGCTCATCGAAATGGTATGATGCATGCTTTTCGATGCACAGTTACAGCAACGCTACTGGGCAGAAGCGCTGACCACAGCAGTCTTCCTGCAAAACGTTCCGCCAACGAAGCCCCTCGACGTCACACCATTCCAGCTTTGGATCGGCGCGAAATTGAAAAAAAAATATGGATCAAGATTTTCGGCTGCAGTGCTTAGGTCCACATCCCAAAGGTCAAAAGAAAGAAACTGGATGCTACAGCACAAAAGATAGTATTCGTGGGCTACTCATCGGGGCACAAAGCTGCTCGCTTCCTGAACAGAACCACGAGAAAAATCTACATTAGCAGGGATGCCAAGTTCGTTGAAAACGACGTGAAGAAGGACCCAACGGACATTTCGACGGACGCTGCCATAAATATCGAACCTGACACTCGTCCCGAAATTGAACCCGAGACGTGGCAGGAACCGGATCCTGAACGCAACTGTGAGCATGAGCATGAGCATGATTGACCGCCCACGGATGCTACTCCGTTATTGCCAGATCAGCTGTATTTACACAAAGAACCAATAGATGGTGTTTGGGACTAACATACATCCTCAATGTGTAAAAAACTGGTGATCCATTATGAAGCAATACCGGCGCCGACCGTGCCCGAATGCTGGTCAAGAAGGAAATGGGAAGGAACGTGTTGACGTGATACTCGCTTTGAAGGAAGCTGAGAAATCCTCTGCACTTCCACGAGAAATCACTGGGATGTTGGATAGTTGGGAAAAGGTCGGCAGCAGGGTTCGTTTTGGTTAACGATACGCTGAAAGTATGTAACTAGCACTATCCGCCAAAAGCATGGGACCGCTCCTTCAAGCAACAGAACATCGAACGCCAGTTGCACCGCACACCGAATAGTCTGGCATGACCTAATCACCGTAAACTCGTAAATAATGGTGATCGCTTTTTCTGCCTGTGTAGGTAATAGTTAGGCATGAGCAGCGGCATGTCCTCTTTTGTGTGAATATCCTGCAAATAGAGATAAGACAAGTTGGGCCGCCCCTCCGATTGGTGGCCCATCATAGCATCAGTAACTGGTATTGATTCTATTGATTCCTACGCTCATTAATTTGGTACCAACCGGGGGAGACTTGGTCCTTGGCTTTCCTTATCTTCAATCCGTTCAACTACTCGCAATATTTTGTGATATAGTGGAGTGGGCGGAATATTACAATTTGAGATAATTCTAAGCAGTCGGTTTACCAAAATTTGGCAGATCGACAGGTAATCGCTGGGTGACTGACCAGCAGGTACTTCATAGCAAGATGTTAGGAGGCGGACCGGAAGTGTAAATGAGCAAACTAACCAAAACCCCCCACCCCCGAACCGAATCCTGAATGCAACTATGCAGCGGAAAAAGATACGAATCAATCGGACGGTGAATTAGAGGTATTCAGTGACATGGAGTCACCACACCCCGGTGAACCGCAGCAATCCACGCGTCCCACGGCTCGGCGACGTCGCCGGCGTGACGAAAGTCGAAGGCCCTGAGGCGGAGGATCTGATCTTCGATCTGAATGATGATAGGGTATGCAGCCTCAAACGCTGCATTTATGAGTTCTAGCCGTCCGCCCGAGCCTAAAACAGGAAGATCGACGGATTGTTGAAGTCCATGGGTTTCAAGCCAACGGATAGCGACATAGGCCTGTGCATCTGAAATCGCAACTGGGGTGGGGGGCAGAATTATATCCAAGTGTGCATTGACGATCGTGGACGTCGTCAGCAACTCCGCGGCCGAGTTTGAGGAAATTCGTCGGCTGCTACAGGAAAAGTTCAAGCATTCCTAGCTTGGCGAGAGTTCATGGGACTACGTGTCGAAAAGGTTGGTGACCACTACACTCTCGACCAAGTCAGCTACATCGAGAAATGTGTACGACTATTCGAACACGACGACGCGAAGCCATCAAAGGTACCAATCACTCCCGCGTACCTCAAGCAAAAGGAGGAGAGCGAACTGCCTACAAACGTTTCGTTCCACAGTTTGGTAGGAAGTATGCTCTACGTTGCGGTGAACACATCGCTACGATGAACACAGACCCAGCTGGCAAGAAAAGTCACCCACCCGAGACTAGACCGAAGCAGAGTTCTCCGCTACCTCGAGGTGACGGAGAATCACCGTTTGCACCTGGTTTCGGGATACGGCGAAACAAAATGCTTTGTGGACGTCGACTAGGCCGGCGACGAAGGTGATAGAAACTCACATTCCGGATTACTCCTGAAGTTCTGCCGTGGTCTCGTCGACTGGGGAATACCAAAACCGTGTGTCACCCTGTACTCGATGAAGGCCAAATTCGTCGCACTGGTTGTCAGCAGCAAATGTGGTACCGGAAATTGCTCAACGACATCACCCAAGCCGCGCCCAATCCGATCATCGTTTGGAAAGACAATGAATCGTGCACATAGATCGCCTAGCCGGAGCTTCTTGTACGGCGTTCTAAGCACATACCAAGTATGCTTACTCCAAGGACCTCCAGCAGCAAAAAATCATCGATCTTAGTTACATGCCACCTGAGCGCATGGAGGGGGACCTCTTGACGAAGCTGTTGGACTGAATCAAGCTGGAGAGGCACCTTCCTGCCATCGGCGTTAAGGAACCCTTGAGAACGCCAGTAAGCCTACCTGCCTTTGGAATCAGAGGAGCAAGAGGCCCTAATATCGAATCATGTTTTGCTTGGAAGCTACAGTGGGATCAGGCAACACATCTCACGGATCACCAGGAAGCAGTCCTAAGCAGCTGGAATCAAATCCGCCATCAGTCAGACCTTTTCTGCCGGCTTAGGGAGTATCTGCTAACGATCTGTAGACGGACTAAATGGTTCAGCAATGCAAAGTAAATTGAAGTAGGAGACCTACGGAACATAGGGATACAGGGACGAATAACGGAAGTACAACCACGACGAGCCACAGTTCAGATGAGCTCGGGATTCATAAGAAGGCCAGTTAGCAAGCTGGTTGCGCTAGATGTCGATGATCAAGCTAAAACTACTACGGATACGCAGTGTTATGGGAGCGGGAATGTTGTCACGCAGTCTGGCAACGCTGATCATCTCACCGACCACAGACAGTCTCATCTTTGTTACCGAGATCAACCGCATGTCTGTTAAAATACATTAGATGTACGCTTAAGAATGCTGCTAAAGAGCTAGATCTCCTAGTGGACGATTAAAACTAAACTGCTAATTTACGAACATATAAGAATCTGACGTTCGACCTGGAATTGTGAGTCCAAAATACGTAGCTTTCAAGACAAAATGGTTCAGATATACAGGAGACTCATCCGAGAATTTGAAACAGGAAAAAATGATTTTTTACGCGCTGTTCAGCGCTTCAGTAGAATATTCTTAGCACGTGAGTGAAAATTATACCAACTGTATGTAGATATACGCCAAAACAAACGTTTCTTATGTTGTGGTCTATGTCTAATGGATTACTGATCACTTGGTAGAGTAATTTTGAAAATATTTTTTTTTGAAATTTAAACTGTGCGTCTGCTACTAGGGGAAATATTTCTCAGATTATACTTTTTTTTTATTTCTTTATTAGGGTGACTTTTAGCCTCCTGGGCTAGTTCATCACATCTCAGATTATACTCAAAGAAAGTTTGTAGAGACAAGAAGCCCAAAGAGTTTCTGTAATCCAAAAAAAAAAACAAAGGGTATACCTGTTCAGCCTCTCGCCGTAATCCAATGTCCCTAGCACAGACATCAATACTATGTTCCTATTTCCGATGACTTTAGCAAATCAAAATTGACGCAGACATTTTCTTTCTCTCTTGCAGATTGATCTCGGCGTGGAATTCATCCTGACGCAAACCCTCTATGACGCCGCCTCCTACCTGCAGTACGTGGACGAGTGCAGGCGTGCGGGAATCACCGTACCTATCGTTCCGGGTATCTTCCTACCGGCCTCGTACGACCAGCTGGAAACCGTGATCAATCTGACGCGCGTCAATCCTCCGCCGGAAGTGCTTGCCATGCTACACTCACATGCCCTCGACGAGCCGGACGTCTTCGAGGCGTTCGTGGTGAAGCACTTTGTCGAGCTGGTGCGGACCCTGCGGCAGGAGCGACCGGACGACGTTAAACTGGTTCACTTTTTCACCTTCAACCGGTTGGGCCTGCTGAAAAAGGTGCTAGATAAGATTGCGGACTTGTTCTAGCAAAGGCGGCGGAAGCGTGGTCGATCATGTTGTTGTGCCATTGAATATTGTATAATTATTATTTTTTTCTATGAAATAAATGAATCCAGGACCTGATGCTGAAGGCGGGAAATACTTCAAAAAAAAAAAAAGGAGCGTTCGGTAGTTTTAGAACAAATGAGAAAAGACCTCCGCGGACAGAGGCGGGATTCTGTTTGACATATCTTTGTTCCATTGGGTCTTATTGGGTTGTTTTTATTCAGAGAAGTGTTTCACAGTTCTTCACATGATCTCTTGAACTCATTTCCCATCGATTTTCCTTTCAGATTATGGTTGATAGAAATGAATCAGTTCTTTTGAGATTATGATTTTTTTGAAAGTTTAAGTTTTCCTAGCTTTCCTTTTTCTTTTCATTTTTTTTTTGTAAATAATTTTGAAACAACATTTCTTTCCTAAAACATCAAACAAATTTCCTACCGTGTGTTTCCGAGTGTGATTTTGCATGAGAGTTTTTAAATATTGTTTGTTTTGTTTGGCTTTGTATGCACGTATAAAAATCATTCGATAATTTTGGGTTTCAACGGTTAAAAAATCCTAACAAACCGCGACAGAAACAAGCCGAAAATAAAAACGATTAAATAAGTTAACAACAAAATTTCAATTTCAATCATCGAATGGTTCTTATAGTTTTTAGTTTTTCTCGGGTAGATCTATCATTTAGTCGAAAGTCATTTGGCATAATTTCAATTGACATTCAAAAGTGACAGTTTCATTTCATGCCAAATGATAACATCAAAAATTATGTCTGATTGACGTCAAAGTAGATATATGACAAACAATAATTAAACAATGGTCGTTTGGCATGTAGAGGCGTGACCGATTGTTGATGTTAAATGCTCATTATTCCAGTAGTTATCATTTTCTCTATGCCAAATGACCTTATTACAAATGACTTTCTGCCAAACGGATTCTCCTACGTTTTTTCAACTGATCTCTTGATTGGTTTCCGAATGGGACGATGTAAAGTTGCAGTTGAACAGCTGACCGAATCAAAGAATTGGTTGTATTTTGAATAAATAAATAAAATAAAATTGCTTGGGTCGTTTCACCGAATGATAAGCTTTCAGCGAAAGGACCCATCCTTGAGTTCGATCTCATTCGGCCAGTCGGTACATTCGGGAGCAACTCAATCACAATCCGATCAATCAAGAATTCGGAGATCAACTGTCAATATTAGAGAATTGCAATTTTAAAAAGTAAAAAGTAACTTGCAATTGGTTCAAAATTTTCGTTTCTGTCTTACTTTTTGTTTTAGGTGTCTTCTACAGTTGAATATTGATCTTCATTCTCGTTTCGTCTCATCAATTACCATGTGCCTAATTTGCTTCTGATTCCTTAACTGAATGCTGTTGGATTTTTAGTATTTGCTTCTTCTTTTTATATTTTAGTCGAAAGAAGAAAAAATGTGTTTCTGCTGGTTGTGTTTTTTTTTTCGTTTCTTCAACTTGTTATAGTTACACTGTGATGGTTAGTATTGTTTACCTTTGTTGGCTTTGTTTTAGTTTTAATATCCGGGAAAGAATGTATTTTTTATGCTTTTGGCTTGACACAACATTTAAAAAGTTGGGTTGTGACTTTGTATGTGTGTGTTTCTTGTATGGGGATGAAGGGGACATTGACATATGCTGTGCAATCTCTGGTTGTTATGAACTATTGTTTATTTATTATGTAATGTTTGAAAAGTGAAAAGAAACCTATCTTATTCCGATCTCTGTTGCTGTTAAATGGTTATGTCGGTGTAGAATTAATACATCTATTAGAATGTATGTGAGGGATGTGTGAACGTGGTAGACGCTAGGTTGAGTGTGGGAGTGTGTGAGGGGATAGAAATAGTAGTACTGAAAAAATACATTATTTCTTACAGATATATGTATTACTAGTAGAAACACACTTAGCTTAATTGGTGATTAACTTTATGCGTAGGAAAGGCGCTTGTCCAAACTACCATGCTGTACTAGAACATTAATGATGATTTTTACCTAGCCTGAGGCTTAGATAATTCCCAAGATCATTTGAACGCACTCTTGGACACACGCCTACTACAAGTAAGGATTACAGTAAAATCTCGAACGCTGATTGCTCTATTACAATTTCAAATTATGTGGTACAAGATTTGACGTTCCTGCAAAACATATTCCACTGAAAACTTGAACTAGAAGATCCGTCATCTTAATGCGCAATTTTCAATAAAATTCATTGTCAGTTTCGTCGTGGATTAATCTAGTACCAGAATGTCAGCGCCTCCTGCGCCAGCAGTGAGCCTGTACAGCGTCGAAAATTTATTGTATTTGAGCCCAAACAGCTCATTCTTACACTTCCTCTCACCTCTGGTTTTTAACTATGATATTTAATATGAAGGTTTTTAAACAATACACAAACTACGATTAAAACAATATAGCAATATAAAAACGCATGACTCAATGCACGGTCAGCCAGCGATCAAGATGGTACCGTACAGAACTCGTCGATATCCAATCCAGGTTATTATGCAGTAGTAGAATGATTATATTGGTTTACACTCTTTCTTCTCTTCTTGTTCGACCCTATCCAGTGTTGCTCTGCACTCAAATCGCTTAAATCGATTCCATATGATTAAGAACCTTCAATACTTGTAATACTTTTTCCAATGTTTTCACCAACAATCCCTTTATGCTGTTGCAATTGCCTTTTTTCCGCTGTGTTAGGTAAATGGTAATCAATTGAAAATTTCACTTGTGACACCCGTAACTAACCACTTTCAGTTCAGTGTAGTTACCGTGTCAAAAGTGTTTCCGTCCGATAGACAGAATTCTTTTAAATTACTAATTAATAGAACCTGACTGAGAGTCGCGTACTTTCGCTCCAGACAAGTCCTATTAATTGAGCCAGTCTCTGGCGGCGAGCTCCGATTACTTTTTGGGGCACAATTTCTGTTTCTCTGCGTTCAATAAGTTTAGTTAATGCATTAGCGCGTATTTTGTTTGTCGAAAATCATGAATTTCTAAGAAGATTTATCATTTGCTATTTTCTGGATAAATGCATCGTCTGACCCCCCGCGATCGTTCTAGTATGTTGTCTTCAGACAAACTCATGCTTTTTCTTTGTTTCTTTGTCCTCAAGATGGCAGTTTGATAACCTCAACAAATGACGGTTTCGAGTTGTTTTGGTCAGTGGAAATCACCGCCAGTAAGCAGTTGCTTCCGAAGACCTAAGCATCTCGAAATTCTCACCATTTTCCTCCTTATTACTTCTTCATTCCGTTAGCTAGGGGAGGTTTGGACTTACTTTCATCGCCACCTCCGCCAGTAGTAGAACTGCTGCTTCCCTTAGGCTTGACGTTGTCCAGGCCTATCTTGCTAAGTATATCCAGCGCCCCGCGGGCCGCTTCGTCATGCGACTCTTCCAGACTGGCGCCGCTGCCGTGACATAACTGCGGCGGTTCGGTGGATAGCGTTACCAACGTGAGGTACTCGCCGTGGTTGCCCTTCGGGAAGTCCGAAAACATAACCTAAATCGAGGACAGACAGAATTTTTATATTGGTTTAGAATAATGAAACATTGCTTGAACAACTCACATCAAACTTCAACAGCTGTGCCAGATACATGAGCTGTTCCTTCATTCGACCCACGTCCGGATTGGACGTGGTTGTCGTGGTAGCAGCAGGGGTGGTGCTGACCGTAGTACTAGATGTGACATTAGAAGTACTAGAGACGTTGACAGCAGTCGTGGATGAATTGGTCGTGTTAGCAGCACTTGCTGAACTGCTGCTAGATTCGACGGAAACGTTACTCTCTTGCGATGGTTCTTTAGCTGACAGACCGGAGGCGGGTTTGTTAGAAATGCCTGTAAAAGAATAACGTTAATAAATCCTATGTATTAGCCAATCGCAAATTATAGCAGACCCACCTGAATTCAACTGCAAAACCCCGGGTACGATCTGCCGTCCGGAAGAGCCACCGGTAGCTTGGTGGTGCGCTTTTCCTCCACCTGCCACCGGACCCCCTTCGGAGAACACAATCTTTCGGCCCGGCGGTTTTTCCACTATTTCGTTTGCACTTCCCGACATGTTCTCCTTGTTCTGGGAACCATCACTACTGCCGCAATCGATTGATCGACCATACCCGAGCATCACCAGTAGATTCTCGGCCGCTTCCTTCTTGGCCAACTTCTTCGTCGGACCCACACCGGTTGCCGATTTGCCACTGGCCGACACCTCCATGATAAACTCCCGACGCCGGGCAACACCACGCTCCTCCAGCAGTGTGTACACAGGTTCTTTCTCCTTGCGTGCCTGCTGAATCTGCATCAGCCGGCTGATGGGATTCACCATTCCCGAAGGATCTTCGTCGCCCTTCTCCTTGATTAGGTTACGAGTTTTCTTCTTCGGCAACGGTACTTTCCGTTTTTGTTTCAACAGCATGCGGGTGTTCTTTTCCGGCGATGCCGGAGGAAGTTTCCTCAGCTCATCTAGCATCTTTTCAGCCGCTCGCTTTTTCGATAGCTTCTTCCCGTTACCTTCACCTTCGGTAACAATGGTACCTACTTTGCAAAGGGTCGTGAATACTTTCATATGAGGAGGACCCTTTTCGCCGTGGACTTCAAACTGAACGGACAATTTGCGTTTCAATGCCATCTCATGCACGAGGGAAATCGGAGATTTTAACTCAGAGTTGGGATCATCGCTGTCAATCGATGTGTTGTGACTGTCCGTTACGGCGTTGGCCGAATCCGGTGTAAGCGGCTTCAGAACCTCCAGGGCCCGAGCCGCCGCATCATGTCGAGCCGCTTGAAGCGTGTGTCCTTCTCCTAAAAATGTCCTCTCTCCCACATGCAGGGTCACTTTGTACACTTCCGGTACCGGTTGGGCCATCGGGGGAACGTGCTGGTTGTAGTAGTATCCACGGGAATGGTAGTCCGGTTTTCCACCCATGGTGTTCCGTCTGTTGAAGGAATTTGGAGGTGGAGCACCGTACCGTACACCGGCCGGTGGAGGAGCATTGTACATGCTATTGCTACGGTGGTACCCGCCGTAGTGAGCGCCAGGCGGTGGAGCCGAGAAGAAGTTGTGACTACCAGCACCGCCCTGTTGGGGAGCGGTTGGAGCCCCTGGTGGATGACTATTGACGGGATACTTGGGGGCAGTTACAACCTGTTCCGTTTCGTACACTGTCGGTTCC
The DNA here is from genome assembly GCA_024533555.2 of Aedes koreicus. Taxonomy (NCBI): domain Eukaryota; kingdom Metazoa; phylum Arthropoda; class Insecta; order Diptera; family Culicidae; genus Aedes; species Aedes koreicus. The sequence continues at coordinate 33,993 of JAHHFK020002332.1, read as the reverse complement.
CCACGTTTCATAGCCAGTGCATTCAGTTCGACCGTTGGAGTTATGTTGCCGATGCTGGTTTTCCCGCCCGTTTTAGTTCGATTGGTTTTCGCCGGTGGATGTTTATACTTGGTGGCCCCAATGGCTTCATGGGCGGCACTGTGCTGTGCCTTCTTGATGCTTGGACCTTCTGCCGTGTATTCTTCATCGCCCAGCTTGAGTGTGACGGTGAAGCGCTTTTTGTGTGCCGGGCCGGACTCGCCGGTTAACCGGTACTGATGTTGGATCTTGTTATATCGTGCTAATTCATTAACTAAACACATTGGTGTTTTCTCTTTAGTGTTTGCCAAGGTTTCTGGTACAGACGACAGCAGTATCGACTGTGTATGTATGATGGTGGTGGAATCTTTCTGGTTGCTATCGGAAGCGTTGCCCATGACCACCACGGTGGTGGCGGTGGACGTTGGTATGCCGCCTGCATTTCCACCACCTCCACTTCCACCTCCCCCTCCTCCTCCGCCACCGCTACCGCCCATCACGGCTGGAACACTGCCACTGTTGGGTGCGCTGACTGTGGTGCTGCCCATGTTGGTGGTGCCGGGTGTGGTAGTGGCGGTTGAGGAGGAGATTCCTCCCGATAACTGCTGTTGCTGAACGGGGTCCGCCTGATGGACCACTATTGCATTTGTGTTGCTACTGCTGCTGTTTATGTTGTTGCTGTTGCTGCTGTTGCCAACTGGTGCCGTATTGCTGTGGTTGTGTATGATTTTAGCTGGAGGACGATAGGTTGACATAGGTTAATAAAATAGCATCAGAATATCAGAGAAGTGGAACTTTGTGATGATGGTTGTTGGATTATGACCTAGTTTTGTTTTTCTAAAATTTCTTATTCCTTTTGTCCTTCTAGAGCTAGACCACAATTCTTATGACGTAATGCATGCATTAAAATAAATGGAAAGTGCTTCTTTTTCATGCGATTGGCCTGCCACCTGGTGGTGAATCCACCTATGCAATGCCAATCGTAGCCAATGAGGTGTATACAGGTTTTCTTCATCCCATACTTGAACGCGTTGTGAATGACATGTAAACCACAGCTCCCGATGTTCAGCAAGCTGAAATTTGATCCGCGAAATTCTTTCAATTCCTTATTCAAGTTTTCCTGCATCGATATGTTCCATTGAAATTTGAATTATTTTTTCAATCAATCTCGTATACCCACGTCCAACTGCTGACGTTGAGATACTTTCTTAAGCGTTTCATCGAAACCAACAACAATGTCTGGACAATTCGCCATAATTTTGATCAAGTTTTTCGAAAAGTAGGGAGCCAAACCATGTGTAATGAGATATCCAATCTTAGTTCGACCCAACTCAAGCTTAAAAGCTATTTCGCTTTCATGGAACATCAAGGGAAACAAACTGACATCTTCACCGGAACCTCGATACGATTTGTGTGTCATAACCGTTTGCATAGCCCACAGAATTTCAGCACACGTAACTTTGTCAGTTAACAGATATTTACCCATCAAACCTGACGCGCTAGAAGTTGCGTTATTATTCCGTACAACATGAGTGTCTGAACAACAAGGAACAGCATCATCCAAAACGTCTGCAGAGTTGTATGAAACAAACATTCAGACCATTTTGAACATAATTTCATTAAACTGTAATTGTTCAGTGTATAGTCCGTGCTTTCCTGCTAAGATTGCGTATCCGGGGACTCACCCCCAGGTCTATACACTTATAGTCCTTCCCGTTGCACTCGTCAGCTCGTGCGATACTCTAAACTCACATGGGTGGTCGTATCCGGGTCCTCCACTGGGTAGGCACAAGTGTCCGTCCAGTTTCTGGTACATTAATTATCTATTTTTTATGCCTGAATGAAGTACTAATGCTTAAAAAGTTATAAGGAAACCCGTGTGAAAACAACTAACTAGTAGTAATTGGTATTGCGCTCAATTGGCCATTATAATGAAGATTTTATTCCAACTTCTTGAAAATAGTTCAAACTTTTGAGAGTGGGACTAATGTCCATATTTGTACCTTTTAAATTTTGGATTATTAGTAACATTACATGAACCTTTCTCATTAAATGTCTCTCTCAACAACCGCGGAGGACCCTCTTTACCCACCAAATCTCTAAAAAACCCTTCCCCTAAAACACCAAACCCAACACTTCATCACATCCAAATGCTTTCCTGGAAAGAAATGAGAATAATAATAAAAATAAAATATGTAGACACAAATTGACGAAACAACTACAAAATGTTGGTATCGGATGCTTTCATGTCTCGTTGGCTGGCGATTACCTTCCTGGTTCGCTCGGCTGAACAGGTGATATTTTTTCCAGTGAATATTTTCCTAAACGACGGCATGCTCCTTTACAAGTGGTGATCCTGCAAATAGAGACTAAACAAACCGGACTACTCCTCGGATTGGTGGCCCGTCATATCATTAATAGCTGATATGTATGTATGTATGTAAGAAGCCACCATCTTAGCGTGGGCCTTGCCCTGCATGCGGTTCCACTTAACAGAAAGATCATGCATTGTTACCGTGCTAAATTCAACATATTGCTGTATGAAGGGCCAAAAAGGGATGGGCAGACCCGTAAGCAGAGACACTTACGCGAAACCTGCGGAAATAAAAGAATCTCCTTCCAGCAATATGATCCGATAAAACGAATAACGAAATACGCAATTCAGTTAAGCTTTCCACTAGATGGTTTGTTAGAGAAAGGCGCCTCAAATTCATTACAACTGTTAGAGTGGAATGTACCAATCATAAATGATAGACACATCCCCTCCTAGACTCCGGTTGGCCGTCCCCTCCATTGTCCAATTGCAACTTCAATGATGCCCTGATGCACCCTCCCATCCCAGTATCCATTCCATTCCAGAATCAATAAATGTTTTAAATCAATGAAATAAAATAAGTCCATGCAATATGTGTCATTTATATATAATATATAAGGAAATAATCATATCATTAATAGCTGATATATTTAAATATAATTAAACAGGCCCTTTACGATAAAAAGGCATTTCATGCTTATATTAATGTGTTGAGATGTGTGATTATTATCGACCCCTGTGATCCTATTAAGTTGTATTCCAAATACTTGTGATTTAGCTAAATTGTTTTTAGAGTCAAAAATATTAACGTTATGAGTTTTATTGATCTATTGACCTACAAGTTAAGTCTTTATTGCTCTATAATAGTAATTTTTATGCCTAACTGAATTATTATTACTTAAAAGTTTTGAGAATACCCGTGTGTAAAACGGTAACATTTAGTATAATAACATTCCATAAACCAATATTATTAAATATTTATTCCAACAACCAAATAAAAACTTAGAAGGTGCCTTGCATTGGCCAACAATAAATTCTGCTTCAAGCATTCCCCTTAAACATCCAAACCCAACCCTTCATCATACCCAACCTTTTTAATGAAAAGCTATATCTGATGACCTCAGTCGGCTGTTCTACTTAATAGCCCCTTAATCTTGTAATGTTACTGGTCTATACTATTACTGTCACCCTTTATTGTTAGTGAGTACATATAATGTTTGAAGATTAATTGTTGGTTTGATCCCCCTAACCTTTCTAACCCCATTCCCCCCCACACAACCCCCCTTAAAAAAAACCTCAAAAAATAAAAATAATTATTCCCTTCATCCTCTCCCTCATATACCATCTATGTATATGCAGACAGGGCAAATACACTAAGGTTTTTTTTTACACCGAGGATACGTTCCACTTTTACTATGAAACCGCGTAAAAAAAAGACTAAATAGAGTTGATCAATTCACATGCATAAACATTTTAAATTACTTCGATTTTTGTTTGCATGTGTTACTTTTTCATGCAATGGTCAAAATACAGCTTTTAAAATTTTGAGTATTTGCACTAAAAATTGTGTTTTTATTTTTGAAAAACTGCCATATGATTGCTTTTAGCCCAAAACTAAAAATTTAATTCGAATTAGGTCGACAAGTTGTTCCGTTCTGGAGCTATCGCCGAAAACAAACCGTGTAAAAAAAGACTTTAGTGTATTGTGAAAGGCCGTATGTAATATTCTTGGTACCTATTCGGCAGTGGTTTAATTTGTTGGGGCTCCCACTGCAAACGTACGTTGGATGGTTTTAGAAACAATCAAACCGACTCTATTCTACGGAGATGATCAATTTTGTATTAAACAACAGGAGTCCTGTAGTTCCAATAATCGTTCGGTACACGTGGGATCTAAATACCATTTCTTTTACCAACTATTGGAAATTGGTTTGATTCGGATTCAGAACTAAACAAACGGTGGCCGACATCTTGACGAAGCTCCTAGACCAACGTGAAGCTGGCTAAATTCAAAGAAGCACCAAATTTATCCGTCGAGGAAGAGCGTTGGAATGGATGATCACCTACCAAGGTTTGACCTCTGAAAAGATTATTGACCTAACTCCTGATTTTGATAGGATTGAAGAAACACGTCAGAGGCGCTTGATTTACTAACGTCCTGTAATATGCAGAAACGTTCCGTTCAGGGTACCAAAGTAATTCTAGAGGCGCAAGTTTCTAGTTCATTGGTTTGGGCCTGTCATAGCACTTATTAGGCACCCTCTCTTCGTTAATAACTGACAAAACCAGCGCCAACTGTTGACCCTCTACAGCGTCAAGCACCTTGTGGTTGATGTATTTCTCAACTCTCCGTTAGAAATGGTTCAGTTCATGTATGAAGGCATAAACATCTCATAAGTAAAGTACTAACCAGGATGGGAGTTCTTTACTTTCAGTCTGAAATTGGAACTAGTTCTTGGTGGAGCGTCATATGCAGCAGAATCACTTTATCAGAACGTTTGAAACAACAGCAGTGGATAGATAGCTCCTTCGATGGCTAAAATATGATCCATTATATCACAATCACTGTTTGTTTGCATATGTTTCCTGGAAAACATCCAGACTGCAATCGACTGTTATTAAATTAACATGACTCCACTTATATTTTAACACTCAACACTGAACACAGTCGGAGCATAACACCCTTTACGATCATTAACACACACGACGATCGATCGTTCCACGATAACTGTTCAAGGACAGACACACTCCTCGTGAGACCGGAAAACGAATCCCCGCCGGGGAACTAATAATCCGTATCCTGTTCACTTTTAAGATACTTTCTATCCTATCGCACTGAATCAACAAATCACTCGCATCTCTACTTAACGTCCGTGCTATGAAGGCATGATGACCGATATCACAAGTTCCACTATAAAAGCCATTCAACAATCAAACAATCTACACCGTACTACTCACGTTCATGCGATGGGATCATGCGAGTCTTGGACGCCCCAGGACCGGCTGCCGACACTACAGGAATCGCAGCCGGGTTGTGGTGTCCCGTGTGGTGATGGCTGTGGTGATTGTGCTGTTGGTGGTGATGAGGCTGATGTTGATGACTACTGCTGTTGTTGCTACTGCTGCTGTACGGTAGCGTTTTCGGAGGATGGCCCATTCCAGAGTGCTGATGTTTCGATCCCATGCCGCCGCCATGTGTCATGCCATTGGAGGTGCCATAGTGCTGTGACGGAGGTTTCCTAGAACCCTGCAATGGCATGTGTGGACTGGACATCGTCTGGTGGTGATCTCCGCCGGCCGGTACACGTGGATGATGATGGTGTCGGTTGTGAATTCTGAAAGAAAACATAGAGGAACGGTTGTAGTACGATAGTAAGGAACTGAAGGAGGAACCCGCCGGTAGGGCAGGTATGGGCAGAAATGTTCGACTGTCCAGCAGCATTTTTTTTTTTTTGGTTTTTGATCACGGGTCAGCTTTTATCAAATCACAATGCGCGGTAGAATTTCCTCTCTGTCTCTCCGGCGGACGAACGGAAACAAAGTTCAATATCCTTTCGTGTTCACTCCTGCTGTTACGTGTGCATGTCCTCGAGTAGCTCTGCTCGCGACCGATGTTAGTGCAATACTAATCTGGTCAACTCAAATCCCCAAACCGCAATCTGATTTACCCTATTTACACACTGTCATATATCATTAAAGTGAGCCCTGATCGTCGGACAGCGTGGCATGTCTCTCTTTCTAGAGCTGCTCCCGTCGGCTATTGTATTCTTCGTTCACAGATGTACGGGAGATGTTGGCAAATGTTGCGCTTCTCGCGGAATCTTATTCACGGATATATGATCCTTCCATTTTCAGGGTGGAAACCAGGCTACCCGCGGAGTTCCTGCTGGGCGATCTCGCGCTGGCGCACACTTTGTCTGAACGGAGGAAAAATGGTTAAAAAAGTTGAAAGTCATTCTTATGAATAATACACAATTACTATAAGTAATATTTTTCTGTATTCATGAGAAAACAATTTTCATATTTTCAAAATTTTAGAAACTTTTCCCACTGTGCGCTAAATAGAACGCATATACAAACACGTTATCTCCGACCGGGTGAGGATGTAATAAATTCATTTTCCTTTTAGCACCACTCACTTCTTGAGCTGTTTCCACTTTCTTATTCCCGTTTTTTCATCTTCATACCTTCGGTCTTCTTTTCTGCTACTGACTTGGATGTGTTATTATTCCAAGCAACATCAACACACAGAACGACAGAGAGAGAGAGAGATAAAAAAAGTTTAAAAGGACACTCCGGTTGATCCTGCGTCGCGCCTAAACAAGAGATCCCGGCTAGCAGCTACTGACTGCACGCGGCTCGATTGTTCCAATGCGAAGGGTGCCTCTTATGGCCAACCATCCAACGGAACAGGTCTCGATGAGTCTCGATACAGTGCGAAATAAAGGACTTCGCCGTCATAAAAGGGTGAGGAAAGCATTTGCGTACATTTGTGGATAAAAACAAATAAATAATAAAAACTGTGAACTGATGGTGATGGTTTGCAGAAGAATGGAAGCGTTCTTGAGATGTTGAGAGGCAACAGTCTTCGAAGGTTGGATGAAATCACATGACTGGCTCATTGCACAGTGGTCCGGAATGCGCATTTAGGCGGAAAGATATGTTTTCAGCCCAGGTTTGAAATTTGCGCGCAAAGTTGTTCGCAATAGTAAGGTTCGTCTTTTGATATTAATTAACGTTAGGGTGGTGCTTCTTTTCATATTAATCAAATATCTAACTCCTTATTTGCAGAAATAAAGAACAGCATTGTTCAGAAAGAAATATAGGTAAAGTCCGATTCAAAGTAAATTTGGACGCATTCAAGTGATCATAACTCAAGAATTGAACAACATACACAGTTGATCAAAACGTCAAAAAAAGGCTTCCAAACGATATATAACAAGATATTACATTTCACCGTTTTTAACGAACTGTCGCACTTTACTCGTGATCGATGCCATCATGATCTGCACAGTCGCTGGTGACACAGTACCGGCGAACTTATTCCACTTTGAACGCATTTGTCAATTCTTTACCGCATCCTCGAAGTTTTCGCTTGACAATTGCCCAATATTTGTCGATTGGTCTGAACTCAAGGCAATTCGGAGGATTAATATCTTTGGCGACGAAATTAACATTGTTTGCAGCATACCATTCTAGTACTTCCTTAGAGTAGTGGCAGCTTGCTAGATCCTGCCAAAACATAACGTTGGTCTTGTGTTGCCGATTGAAGGGTAAAATCTGCTTTTTCAGACACTCTTTAATGTAAACCTTCGACGTTATTGTGTGAGATGTGATGAAAACCATGGTATTAAGGCCAAAACTGCAGATTCCTTGCCAAATCCTTAGTTTCTGAGCAAACTTATCAGCAAAAACAAATTTATACCAGGAAGGGACATCCCCACGACCAGTTCCGGAGAAATTTGCGAAATGGGCGAATCTGCTTTTGTAAACAAAGTGCTCTCACGAATAAAAGCTCAGTTTCTTAAACTAACACCGCAATTAAGCAAACGAAAACTTCTTCTAGCAAACTGTGGTATACATTTTTCAAATTGAGCTCCTATTCGCTTCAAAACGTAGATTCAAATGTTTGTTTATAAAAGCAGATTCGCCCATTTCGCAAAGTTCTCCGGAGTTGCCAGGTAAAATTTTCGTCCGGGGATTTGTTTATAATCCATTTTGACATATGTTTCGTCATCCATTAAAATACGGCCATCAAATTTCGTCTCGTTCGTATAGTAATCGGATGTTTACTGGCACAGACTTATATCCTTCTCTTGAAAGGATGTTACGCACGGTGGAAAAATTGGAATCGTATTTCTTTACCAAATCACGTATGTAGACACCTGGGTTGCCTTTCACGTACCTCAACACCTTTCTCCTCAGCTCTTTGTCCCTAGTGCCACTTTTATGATAGATGCGCTGTACTCTATGCACACTCAGAGTATCCTTGATCCTTGAATTTTGTATCTTGTATCTTTCAATTTTCATAACCTGCCGTTACTCTATATGTAACTATCAATGCCTGCTCTTCAATTCTCTTAGTTCTAGCAATAAATTACTGTCCACTCCTAGAGCCTCTCATGTTGATGGAAATTATCTGCTTCTGACAAATTTCATCATTAGATATCGTTACTCCGCGCATATGGAGAATACAACAATAACAACAATCAAAGTGCACAAGGAAATGGTTTGAATTTCTTCTTCTTTTTTATTGTCACAATCACTTTTAGTGGTTTTCAAAAACAAAATCTAAAAAAAACAGATTTTTTGTTTTTAATTTCTTCAGGATTAGTCAACAGCCAGTTTTTATCAAACATTATGGGCTTTACTATAAAAAAACAGAGTTTTAAAATGTTCGCATTTTCATTTTCACAGGGTGGCCACACAATCTTAATTTAACAACTCCCGCATTTTGCAGCCGCAAATCGGGCTTCTTGCGTATTGCGTAACCTGCTTTGGTCTCTCATGTTGCAAACGAGAACAAAATTCGCTCTATATAAGTCATTGATCTTTCAAGTTTCTAGAAGCATAAACATCGAAGAAAAATAGTAAAGCATTCGAGGTTTTCGAGTACAAAATTATGCACGTGTGTTGCGTGCATGTTGTATCAAGGTGTTCGTGAACGTCGTTGGCAGTTTGTAGACAGTTCTCTGAGCTACCAAATTCTTTTCATTTTAGTTCACCACCACCAGACACTTTTCATTTATTGAAAATCCTCGCTCCATCGTCGCATTTTCGTGCGACAGGATGAGCACCTTTTGAACGAATGTTGTCAACTTTGGCAGCTCCTTCTTGGAATGACCTATCAGTTCAATTTGTCCAAACGCTTTTCTTTTCTCCGGAATCCGGCAAGCACCGTCTTTGAAAACGTTTCCAGACACAGTTCCATATGCTTTTAAGCTACAGCGAGTTATAACATCAGGGTTAAAGAATGACGTTACGCGTTAAAGGGTATGTTAATGGAGATTTGTTGAGTAGCTTCTTCAAAAAACCACGGTAAAAAGATCGACAGTCGTTGCGGAATGCCAAAACGTCTTTGTCGGATTTGTTTGCAAATGCTCTCGCTTTCTTGATTGCTGATTTAGAAACAGAACCGATTTCCACTTTGAAGGCCACTCTCGGGGGTCAAAATTTTCACCTTGTCGCCGGTGCGAGGGCTTATCTCATGCTATAAACATGCATGTGAGACCAAGAATTTGACCAGTATTGAAAGTATCACATATTTTGCACATTTATTTCACAGCCACATCGTAGAACGTTTATATAAAGGCACTAACATCAGGTGTGATACTGGCGGGATGTGCCGCAATTCACTCTTAGACTTCTTACTTTCAATCAAAGAGAAACGACTAAAAGTACACTTTTCATTTTCGTGGCAACTTTTGTTGTTGTTTATCCATTTGTTTTAGGGAATGAATAACCAAAATATCTGGTTTGCTCATGGTATAATAAGTGAAGGTTATAGCAAAATTTTCGAAAAGGGTGAATGTTTTGATCATGGTAAATATCTTACTGAAATGAAGCATATAGCCACAGAAAAGTTTTACTTTAGACTGACGATGACAAGCATGTATATTAGAGATAGGACGCGGAGGGCACGCTTAGGAAACACGAGCAGTAGATTAAACCTTTCCAAGTAGTTTATTTCAGTAACAGTGCGGAGGGTCCACTCTGTGAGGGTATAGTATTTGACTTACTATAGAAGGGGGGGGGGGGGGGGATGTTTTAATCACGGTAGTTCCATTTAAATTCTGGTTCAGTTCCGTATCGGTTCCGTTTCGATTCCGTTTCGGCTCCATTTCGGTTCTATTTCGGTTCCGCTTTAGTTTCGTTTTAATTCCATTACAATTCCATTTCGGTTCCGTTTCGAATCTGTTTTGCATCCATTTGATTCCATTTCGATTCGGTTCCATTTCAGTGTAATTTTGATTCCATCTCAATTTAACCCAAGTTCAATTCAATGTCAGTCAACTAATCACGGTTTCATTTATTCTTTTTCCTCTGCTCTCTATTTCTACTATGCATACCTGAGTCACTGTGAGGCAACGAGTGTTCATTCCGGGTTTGAAGAGTTGAATGCTGCTAAAGTCAATCTCTACAAATCAGGCAGTATCATGGAAACCGTAAGCCGTATGTAATGGGAAAGAAGATGGTATGTATGTTTAAATGGAACTGTACAGCCTGGATAATCAGAAAACTAAGGTAAATTCTAAGGTAAATATAACTAAATAGCTCGGGGCTGTAAAATGAACACCATTGGCATGAGACAACCTGACTGATTTACCCTTATAACAAATTTTAAAATGGAAGCTCATTACATACTAATTCAAACATTTAGGATTATTATTAGAAGATACTGCAGTGCTGTAAATAAAGGGTGTCCACGATGAAATTGCCACACTATGAAATTGCTCTAACTTTTTAACCGTTGGGTAGAATTTAATGAAAATTTGGGTGGATTTAGTTCATAGTGCATTATTTACATCCTGCAAGTTTTAAAGTCCTGTGATCGCGGAAATGAAGTCGAAAGAACAGCTCGTGCGTGATAAAATCTTGCGCATTCATCACGAGAACAAGGATCTCTCGCATCGTTCCATCCCTAAAACGTTGGGAATCGCGAATTCCACGGTGTCGCGAGTGATTAAGCGGTTCGAGGAACGGTTGACCACCGATCGGAAGCCCAGAAGTGAAGGAAAAAGTATTCCGTACAACACCAAAAATCACAACCGCGTAGTTGGGGCCTTCAACCGAAATCCGAACGCCTCCGTTCGGGATGTGGCTAAGAAGCTGCACCTAAGCCGAAGTTTTGTCCATAGGGCCAAAACTAAGGCTGGGCTTCGAACGTTCAAGGTACAAAAGGCCCCTAATCGCGACGAGAAGCAGAACAAGTCCGCCAAAACCCGTGCCAGGAAGTTGTACCTCAACATGCTGACGAAAGTTGAATGCTGCATCATGGACGACGAAACATATGTGAAGGCCGACTTCAAACAGATCCCCGGCAACCTGTTTTTCACGGCCAAGGATAAGTTCAGCGTTCCGGAGCATGTCCGCACTCAGAAGATGTCCAAATTTGCGAAGAAATTCCTGGTTTGGCAAGCCATCTGCACGTGCGGGAAGCGGAGTGCACCTTTCGTGACCCAGGACACGATGAACGGACAGGTGTACATAAAAGAGTGCCTCCAGAAGCGGCTGCTTCCTCTCCTGAAGGCCCACAACGACCCAACAATCTTCTGGCCGGATTTGGCCTCATGCCACTACTCCAAGGACGTGCTGAAGTGGTATGCGGACAATAAGGTCAATTTCGTGCCGAAAATGTTCAACCCTCCCAACACTCCGGAGCTCCGCCCCATCGAGAAGTACTGGGCGATTATGAAGCAGCACCTTCTTAAACGACCTAAGGTAGTGAAGACAGTCGAGGAACTGAAGAATGTATGGGTTTACATGCAAAAAACGGTTGATTCACAGGTTGTGCAGAATCTTATGGCCGGGGTTAAGGCCAAGGTGCGGGCATTTGAGTATGGACTGTAAATAAAATACGAGTAAAATGGTAAAATGAAGTTTAATAGTTATTTCTCAATCCCTGAAAATTTGATGGCAATCGGATGAAAACTCGAATTTTGCGAATCAATTTTGTGTGTGGCAATTTCATCGTGGACACCCTTTATAAAAATGGATTTCTGTCTGTCTGACCCTAATAGGTTCGGAGACTACTGAACCGATCAGCGTGAAAGTTTGTATGCAGGGGTTTTTAGGGCCGGGGAAGGTTCTTAAGATAGTAAGAGACCCCTCCCTCATATGAAAGGGGGGGCTCCCTTACAATACACATATTTCTGCATAACTCGAGAACTGATCAAGCAAAAGAATCCAAATTTAGCATGCGGAAGTTTTTGGAGGCAAGAAATGTTTCTATGGTAGTTTGAGACCCCTCCCCTCTCTAGAAAGGGAGGCTCCCATACAAATGAAACAGAAGTTTCTGCATATCTCAAGAACTAATCAAGCAAATGGAACCAAATTTGGCATGTGGGGTTTTCTGGTAGAGAAAAATGTTTCTATAGTGGTTTGAGACCCCTCCCTATCCTAAAAGGGGTGCTGTCATACAAATGAAACGGAAATTTCTTCATAACTCTAGATCTAATAAAGCAAATGGAACCAAATTTGGCTTGCGGGGATTTTAAAGGCAATAAATGTTTCTACGGTGGTTCGAGACTCCTCCTCTCTCTCTGGTAGGGGGGGGGGGGGGGGCTGCCCCCATACAAATGAAACAAAAGTTTCTGCATAACTCGAGAACTAATCCAGTAAATGGAACCAAGGTTCTTGAGGTAACTCAAGACCCCTCCGCCCTCTGTAAGAGGGGGGCTCTCATACTAATGAAACACAAATTTGTGCATAACTCGAGAACTAATCAAGCATATGGAACCAAATTTGGCATGTGGAGGTTTTTGGAGGAGAGAAATGTTTCTATGGAAGTTTGAGACTCCTCCGCCATCTGGAAGGGGAAGGGAGGGGAGTTTCCAAACAAATCCAACACAAATTTCTGCATAACTTGAGAACTAATCAAGTAAATGGAACCACATTTGGCAGGTGGGGGTTTTTGAAGGCAAGAAATTTTTCTAAGTTATTGACTCGAGCCCCTCCCTTCTCTGAAAGGAGGGCTCATATACAAATGAAACATAAATTTCTGAATAACTCGAGAACTTATCAAGTCAATGGAACCCAATTTGGCATGTGGAGGTTTTCGAAGGCAAAAAATGATTCTATTGTGGTTTGAGACTCCTCCACTCACTGAAAGAGGGGTCTCTCATACAAATGAAATACGAATTTCTGCATAACTCGATAAAAATTAAAGCAAATGGAACCAAATTTGGCATGTGGAGGTTTTTGAGAGAAATAAATGTTTCTAATGTGGTTTGAGACCCCTCCGCCTTCTGGAAGGGGAGACTCCCATAAAAATGAAACATATTTTTTAGCATAATTCGAGAGCCAATGAAGCAAATTAAACCAAATTTGGCATTTGGCATGTTGAGGTTTTTGGAGGCAAGAAATGTTTCTATGGCAGTTCAATACCCCTCCCCATTTTGAAGGGGGGAGGGGGTATGGCTCCCATACAAATAAAAAGCAAATTTCTGCATAACTCGAGAACTAATCAAGTAAATGAAACCACTTTTAGCATATGAGGGTTTTTGGAGGCTAGATTTCTATATACATAAAAATGAATTTCTGTCTGTCTGTCTGTCAGACCCTTATAGACTCGGAAAGATCTGAACCGACCAACGTGAAAATTTATATGAAGGGGTTTTTGGGGCTGGGAAAGGTTCTTATGATTGTTTGAGACCCCTTCTCTCTCAGGAAGGGGCGCTCTCATACAAATGAGACACAAATTTCATCATAACCCGAAAAACTAATCAAGCACATGGAACCAATTTTGGCATGTTGAGGTTTTTGAAGGCAAGAAATGTTTCTATGGTGGTTTGAGATCCCTCCCCTCTATGGATGAGGGGGTCTCTCATACAAATGTAACATAAATTTCTGCATAAGCCGAGAACTAATCAAGCAAATGGAGCCAATTTTGGCATGTTGAGGTTTTGAAGGCAAGAAATGTTTCTATGTTGGTTTGAGACCCCTTCCTCTTAAATGGGGGGGTGCTCTCATACAAATGAAACACACATTTCTGCATAACTCGAGAATTAATCAAGCAAATGGAACCAAATTAGGCATGTGGAGGTTTTTGGAGGCAGGATTAATGGTGGTTCGAGACCCCTTCTTCCTTCGGAATGGGGGGGGGTTCTCAAACAAATTAAACACAAATTTCTGCATAACTCGAGAACAAATAAAGCAAATGGAACCAAATTTGGCACGTGGAGGTTTTTGAAGGCAAGAAATGTTTCTATGGAGGGGGGAGGGGCTCTCATTCAAATGAAACCCAAATTTCAACCAAACATGAGAATTATCCAGGCAACTAAAACACAAAATGTGTATTTCTCGGGTAAGAAGCATGTTCTGATAGAAATTTGAACTCCTCCCGGCTTTGTTGATAAAACTACATTCAAAACTGTTTTGTCTACCAACACCTCCTCTATGCTTCTTTAAAGCCGAAATTTATACAAAATGGCCCACTCTATAGACGCTTGTGAAAACAAGTTAATAAATCCTTTATAAAAACCTTCATAAAACCTATTGGCGGCCATGAAAACCAGAAAGTGGCCAAATGGCCACAGCTGTCAAACTTCACTGGGAAATCGAGGTTGTTTTTTGTTGTTCTGCTTTGTTCGATTCTCTGCTCTTCTGATTCATTTAGCAGTGCGGGAAATTTTGTTTGATAGCAAAATATCCAAAACAAATTGTGTTTTCCACAGCGTATTACGCTCCAAATTATATGCGCATTTATTTTTATGGTGAATATTTTCACGATAAGAGCCGAGAATTAATGCACCTCGAAAATTATGCGAGTTTACAACAACATAAATCAAATTAAAACAAATATATTCGAAAAATTAATCATTAATTTCCTGAAAAACGCTTGGAATTGGATGAGATTATCATAAAGAATGTCGAAATAAGTCTCCGATCTACAGTTTATTTGCGTACCATTGAAAATTTGATGCATTTACTTTTCCACATTTCAATTATTTCTATATTTCAATATGGCGATTGGAAAAAAATCACAGTTTTGCCATAAAGCCAATTTATCTTCGCAATGACTATTATAAAACTATTTGGTCTTATGATGACTTCCTTCAATGCCAATTTGCCGTTTTATGCATTTACTGGAGGCAAAATGGGTTTAAAAGGCATTTTCAACTAACCATAATAAGATAACATCAATGAGTGCTAAAACGGCATTTCAATACAGCATTTTACGAGTTCATAAAGTCGAAATAAAACCTTTGATAGGAGTAAAAGGAATTTGAAAAACAAGGTTTTAAGATCGTTGTAAACAAGCTGTGTAGGTTCTCATAAACCTGACTAAAATATGAAACTATTGGCACCTCTTTGTGCCATAATAAAACCAAATTGATTTCAAGTGGCTTTCATAAAACATTAATAAAACTTAATAAAGCAGGATGGTGTTAGCAATGTTACTTGGGTGAGCTACTCTCATGCTACATTATGCACAAGAAGTTAATCTAAGGTTATGCAAGAGAAAATTACGTTCAAACTGACAGGATAGGGCGTAGTTTGAAGATAAATTTTAGTCAATGAAATGCACAGAAAGAAAAAAAACCATGGTAGAAACAACCGATCCGATGGTTAAATTAAAAACACACACCTACGTAATTTCGTTTAGTTCTACTATGATAATACATTGGTATGTAAATATTGCAGCAGAAAATACTATAACCAGTCAAAATTTATGGTAGTTTTTACGAAAATACAGTAGTTTAAAAGGAAGTTATGGTAGATTGCCATAGTTGTTTTTAAAACTTGCGTAATCAGCCAAAATAGTATGAACTACCAAACTTTTCCTTTCTGTGTAGGTATTATTGAAAAAAGTGAAGAAATTTCATTCTAAGAACGGTAATTTTAAGTTCGATAAATGTATTCACCGCAGTTACGTAAACAAAAATAAAACACAAACAAAATTGAAAAAAACTCTTTAATCGAAGTCACACATTAGCAAACAAAAATATTTTAACATAACTCATTCCGAAAAACAACCATAAACGAGTCAATTCTGTTAAAATTTCAATCATTTAGTTGCATGCGTAGCAACGCTCGTACCGGTTTCAGCTAGTTACATATAATTGTTTGTTTATCTTCAAATAGACTAGTTCGAAATTTAGGAAACAAAATGGTATGAAAAAAAAATCCCGAGAGCATGATGGTTTCAGAAGGACAATAATGCTCATGACAGTTCGTTTCTTCTCGTGATGGCCTGTTTTTCACTGTCGCATGACAGCCGTGAGATTTACCAGCACTGGCAACAAGAAAGGGCAAAAGGTCTAATATTTGTCCGCTGGTTCATCTCACTATCGCACACAGTACCGCGCTATAACAATGATTGCCACTGATTATGCGCTATTTCTTAAAACTTCTTCGAAAAATTGAATTATGCAAGTTACCGCTTAGGTATTGTTTTTTTTAATTTCAATACAATCTAAGCTCACTGACAAATCCTAACAACCGCAGCCAACCTCACATAGACTTGTTAGGCTTTGGTTTTTCTTAAATTACGAAATGGCTCTTCTGGAACATATTGGTTGATTGGTTGATGTAATTTGAAAAAAATGCCCTTTCTTATCTTTTGGGAAAGGGTTTTTCTCATAATACATCGATCGATTAACAGAAAAAACCGACCAGTTTGGGTTGAGAACATGAAAGACTCTATTTATTTTGAGAGAAATGTTGAAACAAGTGCCACTGATCTATTCTTGACAATAATAATCAAAACATATTATTTAGTATAAAGCGGAAATGCAATTGATAAAAAAAAACCAAATTAGTCCTTCCCGCACTAAAACCTCTAAGCAATTACATCGCATTAATTCCAAAATCCTCTCCTCTTAAAAAAAGCCCACACCCATCACTAATCCACTCCAGAGGCCAACGAAAAAATACACCACGAGCATTTTTTCGCCTGGAGCCAGTTTTCCACTTGTCACCTCCAATCACTTATGGCCAGCGCCAGTGAACCTGAAATTCCTCACACACAAAGGGTAGTGCAATGAACCAGCCGAAACAGAAAAAAGGATCACAGAACGATCCTGGCAATCGACACAAAGACTGCATCCTCCGGGGGTACCCGAATTGCTCCGACACGGTCGACTGCAGTTTGTCCATATCCTTGGTCGTCGCGAACACCCAATGATAGCCAATTTCCCCCTAATTCGTGTGTTTCTTCCTGTATTGCCTGTGTGCGGCCGCAGTCTTTTTACAAAGTCATGTTTATTATTAAATGGTCTTCTTTTTAGCAATTGCCAAAAAAAAAAAAAATATCATAAGAGGAAAATTTTCGGGTGACCTGCCAGAGTAGGACGAAACACAGCTGACGACCATTTACCACCAATACAGCGGAAAGGAGCAACACCGTTTGGTCCTTTCTTAAATTTTAGACATGAAAAGGGTTCGCTATTGTAATTTATATTTATTTATTGTACACGTCGTCGACTCATGCTGCTACTGTATGAGGAAATTTAACGACGTCGTTAGTCTACGATCTGTGCCGCTCGGCGATGGACGCGGATGGCCGTAAGCAATAGCGCGAAGAAGTTTTCCATTTGTACTGGATCCAGTTTCACGCACTTTTTTTTCTCTCTTTCTTATATTAGCATTGACACAAAATTGCATGGCTTGCTGGTTTGTCATTGATTAGGTTTCAAGATGAAGGGTTCCAACATCAAGACCTGGAAATCACTGACACATCAGCGGCAAAAGAGGATGGCCGAAATGACACATAAACGGGAATAGTATTGGGCATCTTTCGAGGTAAGTATTGTAATTGCTCACGACTAGTCATCGTAGCACTAAATTGAGTTGTTTACGACTCAATTTTTGTGAAAGTGAATACTCAATTTTAAGTAAATCTGGTTGGGATTGGCATAGTTTTCTCTGTAGTCCAAGAAAACGAAATTATACACATAGCTCCATTTCGTCCTCGATACCTCGATACTATAGAACTTCAACATACATTCCAGAAATTAAGTTAAGTTTTCAGGACAGTCAGGTTACAAGAAATTAACGATACTTGAAGCATTAAGCAACTTTAGGAAAATTTCAAGAGCTAGGAAATTACCAGAACATTAATGAAATTCTTAAAACTTCAGCAATATTTCCAAAGGTCGCATGAAAACCAAAGACTTCTGAAAACAAATCTTTACCAGCGTTCCCAACGTTTTAGCGAAATTATCAGAACATCAGCAAAGTTTCTATAACATCAGTACAATTTTCAGAGCTTCAGATTAAATCAAAATTTGCATAGAACTTTGATGAATATTTCAGAAATTCAAGGAAACTTTTAGACCTTCATTCAAGTAGCCAGAACTCAAGTCAAATTCCAACAATACTATATCTGCAGCAATAGTTTGAGAATTTCAGAAGTTCTCAGGGCTTCAGAGAATATCTCATAGTTTCATAATAGTTGTCGAATTTCAGCTGTCGAACTTCTAGCGAATAAAATAAATCTTTAAATTTAAAAACCTGTAACAACCTCCTCGTCGTTTTAACGGAATTCGCTCCAGTGAAGAACGGCTTTACGACAGTGCGCGAAATAAATATAGTGTACAAGTGAAAATTCGACGTTCAACTCTTTAGTTGCCTTCTTCGAAGTGAGTTGGATATTTTTGATAAACCTTGAACTAAAACAAACAAAACGTGTGTTCATTCAACTTTATTGCTCTACCTCTGATAGGTTAATTCATAGATGTATGCATTGTTCATAAGAAATAATTATACCGTACAAATCTGATTGATTTGATTTTTCTCTTCAGCTTTACCTGTATGATAGATTAAATACTTCGTTCTTCCTCCTAGAGCTGTAATAACATCTGCGAGACGTTGCGGCATTGATTCAACCAATTACTGCAGTACAGCGATGTCGATATTTGCCCATTCTTCTTGAATAGCTGTTTTGAGTTGCAATAGTGTGTCAAACTGCCGTCCATTTGCATAAACTCTTGCTGACAAGATTCCCCAAAGATTCTCTATTGGATTCAGATCAGGACTTATAGCCGGCCTCTCCATAACATCGATGTTTCTTGACGCTAGAAAGGATTTTGTTTGTTTGGAAGAGTGTATTGCAGCATTACCCTGCTGAAAAATCCAGTGTTCACCCCACAAATTATCGCCAAAGTCGATCACGACGTTCGCAATAAGGTGTATGTACATCCCTGAATTCATTTTATGTGAAATAATGCATATTGGGGTTTTTCCGCGATATCCAAATGCGGCCCAAATCATGATTGAACCACCCTGAAAGTTCCTTGCGTGACGCGTCTCAGGATTTCGGCGAATATCCCTCCAATACATCTGGCATCCATCAGGTCCGTCCAAATTGAACTTCTTCTCGTCCGAAAAGATTGCAGATTTCCACTCATCTAGCCAAAACGCGTGTTGCTCAGCGAATTCCAACCTTGCAACCTTATGTCGAGGAAGAAGCTTTGGAGTTTTCACTCTTGATATTGGATGTTGGGATTTTCCTTCAGAACTTGCAGAATCCTCCTTTTGGTCAACGGGAGAGACATTTCAGACTTGATTTGACCTGCACTCAAGTTTCTTTTGACGGCCAATCGCCATACTTCCCGTTTTCCTCTGGCAGACAGCGTAGATGGCCGACCGCTACGTTTGTTTGTACCATACTTTTTCGGATCTTTGAGAAAGTTGACGATCGTACTCTTATTCCGGTTGACCTTCTGAGCAATTTTACGAATAGAGAGTCCAGATTCTCTGTAAGTCGTAATTTTTGTCCGTTCTTCAGACTACAGTTCTTTTCCCCTCGGCATTTTTACGAAAAAGCCTAGGAAATATATTTGAAATCACAAAAACAATATGCTAGAATCACGGTTAGATATCTATCTTCTGATTCCACTGCTCATTCCGATGAATAATTTACTTACAATCACAAATCCAGGTGAATGAGATCGATGTACGCTATATTTATTTCCTACTGGGATGGGAACTTGTGTGAGCGCGTAAACAAAAAATTTCCGGTGCCCCCAGCTGATGGATACACTGTCAAACGAAATACCTCAATTGAGCATTGAAAACAATCTTGCAAAATTACGTATAAATTACGTTAAATCTAGCTTTATGTGTGCGGTATAATTATTTCGCGCACTGTAGTTACGGCGTTTCCATTGCTTCAGCAAAATTTTAAAATTTCTAAAAACTTCAGCGAAGTCCCGAGAACTTTTATTATAAAAAAATTACAAAAAAATACAAAAAAACCAAACAAACAAACCCAAAAAAAACAAAAACCCCAACACCACCAACACACCCCAAAACAACAACCACCAAACACCAGCCGCAACCCCCCCCCCCCCCCCCCCCCCCGCCCCCCCCCACCACAAAACCACACCGGGGGGGGGCAAAATTTTTAAAAAAATCCAACCCCCCCCCCGATCCCCCCCCCCCCCCCCCCCCACAAAAAAAACCCCCCAAACCCCCAAAAAACAACAAAAAAAAAAAAAAACACAAACAAAAGAAAAAAAAAAAAAAAAAAACACAAAAACAAAAACAAAAAACCAAAAAAAAAAAAAAAAAACAACCCCCCAAAAACCCCCCCCAAACCCCCAAAAAACCACAAAAAACCACAACAAACCCATAAAAATAAAATTTTTTTTTTAAAAAAACAAACACATTTCTCCCCCCCCCCCCGCCCCCCCCCCCCCACCCCCGTGGTACTAAAAAAAAACCTCGAATTCCGCCGCACCAAAATACCCCAAAATACAATACTTAAACCAAAACCCCAAAAAACACCCAAAACCCCACCCCAAATTTTTTTTTCTTCCCCCCCCCATTCCCAAAACCTTATCCCCATTTTAAAAAAAAAAAAAAAAGTCCCCAAATTTCAGGGAAGATATCAGGGCTTAAGAGAAGTTCTTTGAGCTTCATCGTATTCGCCAGAACTTCCAACAATATTGTCAGAACTTCAAGAAAATTCTAAAACTAAATCGATGAAACTAGAAAATAAGAAGAATGATTAGTAATTTCCACTTAATTCCAACTACCTTTATTGCTTATCTTGACAGATACGCGTATTTCGTCTACAATGTGCAGACTTCTTCAGTGTCGTGTACTAATACTCGACTGAAAGAAAACCTTCGCCACCTGCCGTATTTATCTTATTTTCTAAATACAAACACTTGTACCTACAGCTAACATTTCTTGTACCTAACCTATCCTGAGTCCAAAACAAATATTATGCTTGATATCTACCTCGCCTTTTCCTTATACCTAACCTGATTATTCCGTAGCAGCGGGTGTTCCACTGCGTCGGTTTCGATGTCGTTTAGGTATTAAGTTAAAGAGCCATGTGTACCCGTTACCTTGGTCTTTGTTTAGTAGATTTGTGTTTTGTTGTTTGTTGATTTCTAAGCTTTCTGCGACGTCTAATTTCCAGGGTGTAGAGGTAGTCCGTAAGATTGTGATGTCATTCGTCGTTATGTCGTGATTTTCCGTAAAGATGTGTTCTGCAACTGTCGATTTGAAGTTATGTGAAATTCCTTTGTCAGTCTGTTTGACAGCCTTAGTCACCTCCGCTAAATGCTCTTTGAACCTTGTTGCCAAGGTTCTCTTTGTTTGACCTACATACATTTTGCTGCAGTGTTTACACTTAATTTTGTATACCCCTGCTCTGCCTAATACATCTATTGAATCTTTGGTGGAGCCTAACGACGATGCCAATTGATTGTTCCTGCTAGAGAAAACTAAGTCCAAGCCAAATTCCCTAAGTTGAGTTTTTAGCTTTTGTGTAATATCTTTATCGAAGGAGACAGACACATGTTTCAGGGGTTCAGGTGAATCGGAAAGGGTTGTTTGTGATTTCCTATGAAGAAGTTTTTCCTTTTTTTTTGATGATAGCTTGAATTGTCCTCTTTTGGTAACCATTGAGTCTAGCAGTTTCGAAGATATATGTTAATTCTTTGGCTTTTCCGGTTTTATTGAGGGGAAGGGTCAACATTCGGTGGATCATGTGGTGGAATGTGGCCATTTTATGTTGAAAAGAGTGGTTTGAAGTGTAAGGGATGACTCTTTGGGTGTTTGTGGGTTTTCTGAAAATTTCAAACTCTAAAGACGATGATGACAATGATTCTCTCACTACCAGAAGGTCGAGGAATGCAAGTTTCCCATCCTTTTCTATTTCATAAGTGAACTTGATGTCTTTATGGAGATTGTTGATTGCTTGAAGAATTAAGGGGAGATCATCTTGTTTAACTACGGCGAAGATGTCGTCGACGTATCTCCACCAGCGAGTTGGAAGTAATCCTTCCGTTTTAAGAATGGTTTCTAGATTTGCCATAAACAGTTCACAGAGGAATGGGGATAGAGGGTTTCCCATGGGGGCTCCTTTTAGTTGTTTATAGAAAGAACCTCTGAAAGTGAAGTAGTTCTCTTCCATGCAAAGTCGGGTGAGCTTAAGGTACATTCGCACCTTTTGCTTCCATGCTGTATCATCTCCTTGTTTTAAAAGCCAATCTTCTAGAAGGTTAATCGCGTCCTTGATTGGTACGCTAGGGAAAAGGGCGGTGACGTCGAAAGATACCATTACTTCATTTTCATTTATATGACCTGATGAAAGAAGATGTTGTACGAATTCCTGAGAGTTAGGAACTGAGCTTGTTGGGAATTGCTCGGAGATACCTTGAAATTCTTTCACTAGCCATTTTGCTAGCTTATGGGCTGGAGATCCTACAGATGAAACAATCTCCCTCATTTCGTTTCCGGGTTTGTGGACTTTTGGGAGGCCTTTAATTCGGGGAAGGATGGGGTTTGGTTTGCGAAGACGGACTGCTGCATCCCCTAGTACTGCTTTACATTCCTTTAGTGTTTTATCCACGTGTTTCACCATGTTTGGTAGGGGGTCTACTCGAAGCTGCCTGTAAGGTTCATTGTTGATTTTTAAAGCCATCTGCATGTCGTAGTCCTCCTTATCCATGATGACGACTTTGTTGCCTTTGTCTGCTTTTAGGTAAAAAACAGGTTTAGACTTCAGTTCCTTGACGATACGAATTTCCTTTGCGTTGTTGTGTCTTTGTTTTTGTCCGTCCTTAATAATGTTTGAAGTGATAGTCCTAGCTGTGTTTTGTAAAGATGTTGGGAGTGTGTGTGTGTAATCGCTGTCTCCACGTCGATGATGATCTGCTCCACGTCGGGCTTGGTTGTAACCGCGTATCCTAATCCTTTGTTGAGGAGAGTCAGTTGTTCTTCCGTGAATGCGGTCGTCGATCGGTTGACAACCAGTCCCTTAATGGCGTGGACCATCGGTGTCGTGGTGATGGTGGGTGTAGGTGTGGCTTGTTCCTTGGTGTGATGTGTGGTCCGTGTCTGTTGGGATCCTATTCTTAGCTTGTTGAGTTTCCTATCTAGGACCGTTCGTTTCCTATTCGATTCGCATTCCTCTGCCACCTTGGCTCGGGATAAGAACTCCTGGAATTTTATCGGATACTCCTTGGCTAACTTCAGGTGCAGAGAATAGCACTCCAAAGTCTTACGGTCCAATTTGTTAAATAGTCGTTTGATGCTGTCCTTGATGAATTCCGCTTCCATTTTCCTGACGATGTTGGTAGGGGTAGATGTCCGAATCTTAATCCTATGACTTATTGGTACTACTTTATATTTTAGGCATTTCTTCAGAAATGCTACGTCCTTCCTAAGTGCGGCGATGGTTTTCTTCAATCCGATGAATTTGTTGGATCGATGAGCGAAATGCCCAGAATTCTGCAAAATTTCCAAAAGTACAGCAAAATTCTAAAGTTTCTCAGAGATTCAGCGAACTTAACTTAATTTTCAGAACGTCAGGGGAATTCCTATAGGTTCAGCAAAGCAATCATCGTATTTATCAGAAATTGAGCTTTATTTTCAGAACTTTTAGCAAATTTTTCCAAAACTACAGTAAAATCGCCACAAACGCAGCAAAAATTGTAGAACTTTATCAACGATCCTAAAGTTTTAACGAAACATCCAGAACTTCAGTAAAGGCTCCATAACTTCAGCAAAATTTCAAGAAGTTTAACGAACGGGATTTGCGGAAAACACCAGGGAAGCTTTTAGAACGTTCGGGAAATATTCAAAACTTTAGCGAAGTTAAGCGAACATTAACCTTCAGACAATTTCTCAGAGTGTCATCGCAGTAATCAGAACTTCAACTGAATTCCTAATTACAGCAATTCCACTGAAAAAAGATATACGATCTCTCAGAATTTCATAATAAATGGTTGTTTTGTGTTTTATTCAAAGATATCAAACCCATAATTTTTTTATATTTGCATTAGGGTGACCATTTCTGCGTTGGGGTGGTCCGAAGAATTGATTTAAATGGATTTTTTTTTTCAAAAAATCATATCTTTAGAACCACTGCCAAATTTCAATTCAGTAGACGCAGTGGTTCTACGCCCCTACAAAAAAAATCCATTAGTCATCTTGACCATAATTTAACTGTCGGTGCAACTATGGAATTATTCTCAGTGTTTAAAGTAAATTTTATTTCCAGTACAGTTGCAAATAGCAGTTAAATTTGTTGCACAATTTTAGAATTTTAGTTGAATCTCTACAGCTTTAACTTAGGGCTTCAAATGGTGAGTTGACAACTTCGAAGGAGAGTGCGACCGACCTCTCGTCCTCGCAAGTTCCTACCTCACGCCTCCACGAGTCATATGATCACAAAAGACTGCCAGGTGAAACATGGAGACGCTGGTTGGCGTAGCCTGGGCAATGTTGTCAATCTGACAATAGCGAAGCGAGGGGGTGCGACTGAAGATCGTGTACCTTTAAATCATATTGTAAATTTTCCGTTCTCATTTTATTAATAACTTCAGCACGCTTTGGATTCCAAAACTATGTAAGAGCCTGAAGCAACATGACAGGCATGAAAGGCTCAATTTGTTTTTCAGCATTTCAGCATAACATTTAATTTAAAATTGCACTTCAACTACTATATTCATAAAAGACTGGCATTTGCTTATAAGCAATGTAGGATTATATTTTGATAATGTGTTTAGTGGCATTATGGTAAGATAAGCCATTTATTTCAGAAATCATCAAACCGGACTCTTCGATCTCTCCAGTTGCTATCTTTGAAATGTTAATAGAACAGTATAAAGAAAAAAATATTACAACATGTCTTATAAAATAATATCTTTTATTGAAATTTTATCTTTGATATTTGGAATGATCTATTCTGTTTTCAGCTCTTTCAGAACTAGTAGGATATTAAAACATATCTAACTTTTATTTATTTTTTAGTAACAATCCATTTATGTTTGAAATTTGAATATATTAGCATTTTTGTCTATAATGATATCTTAATTTTTTATGTACAAAATATACTAAATATTAAATAACATATAACGGGGAGAGGGAGGGACCATCAGGGCACCCAAGTAAAACAATTTGGATAAGGAGCATGGGACTGCCTCCTCCCTATTATTAACATTTCGCGGAACGAGGGCGGGCTCTTCGACCCCATGATTGGGTTTATTCTGTCAATCGAGGGCTCGATTCTAGTGCTGTGAGTTCGAACTTGCTTTTGGGAGAAGATTCTTTTCCCTATATTTGCGGGTTTCACGAAAGTGTCTCTGCTCACGGGCCCGCCCAAACGTTTTTGGCCCTTCATACAGGAGCTTGATGATCACAAACAATAATAGAATCCTGATCTTATCGTTTTTCAGATTATTCGACTGCTATGGAAAGTTACCTTGCTACAATAGATTGTAGTATTACATAAAATTCAGCAGCGTTGAAAAAATCATGACTATTCCCAGAGTTTCAGAAAAAATCCTACAAATTCACTAAAGATTGTGACCAAACTTCGGCAAAATGTTTAAACGTTCCGTTGAACATCAAAATAAAGCGAACCAGACTAGTACGCTAAAAGTCATAAAGCAAAAAAAAAAAGGACAAACTTCACTGCAACTATTAGAACTTTAACGAGATTTTTTCTGCAGTTTACAAAGACATCATGAAAATTCATAGATTTTGACAAAATTAAAAAAAAAACTTGAGTTCCTTGAAATTCTCAATAATTTAGTATAGTTTCCAGAATTTCAAAAAAATATCAGCAAAATGATGAGGAATTCAACAAAGTTAACAGAACTTCAGCGAAATTCCTTGATTTATTTATAACCAGTCCAGAAGGCACAAAGTCACAAAAAGTTTCCAAAACCTCGCTGCAACTCTTAAAACTTCAGCAAAAATCCTTCAGCAGTAAAGGTCTCAAAAGTTTAGCAAAATTTCCAGAATTTCGGAAAAATTCAACAAAATTCTGAGACATTCAACAAAATTAACAGAACTTCAAAAAAAATCCTAGAACTTCAAAAAAAAATTCCTTAAATTTCAGTGTAGAACCTAAACAAAGTTCCAATGACTTCAGAATCAGTGATTTTTTAAAGAATTTTTGTTGAGCTTTGAGAAATTTAGCTTTACTCTCAAACCTATAGCAAATGTCTAGACTTTCAGTGATTTTTTTTTTGAATTCTAGTACAGTTCCTAGAAACTTTATCAAAATTTCCAAACTTGAAATGTTAAAAGGATTAGCAAAACTTCAGTAAAATTCTCAGCATTATTGAAACACCTAAAGTTTCTACAAAATTTCTTCAATTTCCGAGAAGTTTCTAGGATTTTAGCAGTTATCAAAAATACCCAGTAATTCGCCGAAATTTCAAAAACTTCTGCAGAACTTTATTGAAGTTGCAATTTGAAGATAAAACAATGAGTTCTAGAATATTTTGCTGAGGTTCTGGGTACATTGCTGTGGGTTTTTTCGGACTTTTAGAAATTCAGGAATGTTGAAAAAATTATCACCACTCCCAGAGTTTTAGAAGATTTTCAAACAGGTCAGCAATGTTCCAAGAGCTCCAACAAAATTCCAAAACTTTGGCAAACTGCTAAAACGTTCCGTAGAACATCAATGTAGCGAACCAGCCAAGAAGGCTGAAAATCACCTTAATAAAGCACAACAAAAGTTTTCAAAACATCACTGCAACTCTTTGAACTTCAGCGAGATTCCTTCAGCAGTTTCCAAAAACATGCGCAGAAAATTGCCAGATTTTCGGCAAAGTAATTTAAAAAAAATTAATTCCGTGAAGTTTTCAAAAGTTTAGCGAAATTTCCAGAGTTTCAGAGAAATTCAACAAATTAAACAGAATTTCAACGAAATTCCCAGAGCTGTCTAGAACCAGCCCAGAAGGCTAAGTCACATTAATAAAAAGAAAGAAAAAACAAATTCCAAAACTTCACTGCAACTCTTAAAACTTCATCACTTTCCAAAAGCATCACGAAAATTCAAAGAATTTCGACAAATTTAAAAAAATAACTTATGCTCAGTGAAGTTCTCAAAAGTTTAGCAAAAATTCTAGAATTTCTAAAAAAAAATCAGCAAAATACTGGAAAATTCAACAAAGTTAACAGTACTTCAATGAAATTCCTAGAACTTCATAAAAGTTCCTCAAATTTCAGTGTAGAACTTTAAAAAAGTTCGAATAACTTCAGTGAAGGTTGAAGAACTATTGATTTCTCACAGAATTTCCACTGAGCTTAAAGAAGTTCAGCTAAACTCTCAAACTTATAGCAACATTTCTGGACTTTTAGCGAAGTTCTTTGCACTTTAGTAAAGTGCTCAAAAACTTTATTAAAATTCCCAAACTCAAAATGTTAACAAAGATTAGCAGAACTTCAGTAAAATTTTCTAGTTTTTTTCTAGAAATTTTCTGAAATTTCAAAGAAGTTGTCAAAAATTCCCAGTACTTGGGCGAAGTTTCAAAAACTTTAGCAAAATTTCATTGAAGTTGTAATTCTGAAGAAAAAAAAATTGCGAGCGTTGCAGAGCTTTTTCTCTGAATTAAGATTTTTTTTAGAATTTATTTAATATAATTAATTTCGAAAACATCCAGAACTTCAGCGAAGTTGTCAGATCTCTCAGAATATAAATTCTGTATGGAGAAGTAGTTAGCATATCTTCAACGACAGAGATCGGAAAGTTTATTTATGATGTTTTGATTTCCAAAAGTTAATTGGCACATTCCTCATCCTTAGCCCCAATTTCCAGAAGTTTTTGCTCTACCCTGTATAGTATACTAACTGTACAGTACCTCATCGTATAAAAACCAATCTCAATTAAAGCATGCAAAATAAATAATTACTCGCATCCCGTAGTAGTCAGGCACGGACAAACCTCAGCAGAACTAGTTTCCATTCTGAGAACGGTGCCGAAAACATTACGCGAAACATTGCACGAGAAAACGGACTTCTCGCTCAGGAACCGACAGGAACAAACCTGAATTGTCGGTCCAGCCAATAAAATGCACATTTTCATTTGACATTTAATATGATGGATCGGTTTGCTGCCCATGAATTGGGTGTTATTACAGCCAGCGCAGACAGACGGCCGACCGAAAAGTGCAATGAAACGCATATTTATCCCTGCATTCAGAGGGCAAGTTTCGCGCGACGCCCTTCTCCATCGCGAAATTGCATTGGCTAGGCGGTGTCAAAGGTAGAGCAGGACGCCGCTAGAAAAAAAAAATGCAATTATTTGCATAAACAAGGGAAAAGTTAAGAGAGGATTAAAATTGCACACACAAAAATCCAGACGTCATCCGTCGAGACGCGTCGGAATGCGCGAGTAGGGGAGATGCAACCAATTAACGGAAGCTGACATGTGCATGTATGTATGTAAGGTAGCCACCATCCCTTCTAAGACCTTGTCATGTATGCAGCTCCACTTAATAGCAAGATCAAATTGAGTTACCGGGTTGCATTCACAGTAACGCTGTATGAAGGGCCAAAAACGGTGGGGCGGACCCGTAAGCAGAGACACTTACGCGAAACCCGCGGGAACATAAGATTCTCCTTCCAACGATACGATCCAACAAATCGAATAACCCAATTCGCAATACTTATTAAGCTTTCTACGGGATGGCTTGTTAAGAAGGGCGCGTCACTCTCACTGAAACTGTTGGAGTAGAATTCACAGCATCACAATCGAATCGGTAGGATAAAGAAAATGATACTGTTTGTTCCCTCCTAGACGCCGGTTGTCATACCACTCCATTGTCCAATTCCAGCTTGAGTGATACCCTGATGCTCCCTCCCTTCCCAATATATATTCAATTTCATATAGTAATATTTAAAATATAGTGAATTAATATTATAATTATAAAAAATATAGTGAATGAATATTATAATGACAAATAATATAGTGAATGAATATAAGAATGATAATAACAATTCCATTTGTGGACCTGAAAGTTTAGACAATGTAGCTGCGAGAAAAAAAATTGATTTAAAATTATCTCATAAAACTTGGGATATCCATGGATGATCTGAAATTATATAGCAATAGAATAGTAAACCTAAAATTTCGATGTGCTGTTCCGTTTCCTTGCAATAATTTTTGTAGTGAGTCTCATCGGAAATAGTGATTTTAATGAAATGAATTTAAATGCAATTATGTCACATCATTTAATATCATAACATAAAATAATAAACTGACGTTATAATATAAAATAATAATACCAGCAGGCCAGTAAACTATAGTAGAATACATATATCCGTAACTAAGCTGACCATCCACTCATCGAAAGACTTCCACTGTTGCAGTTTCTATTGGATTAAGATCTACTAAGATTAGAATTTGTTTTCACAATAATAGTCAGAGAACATAATAAACGTAGGTACAAGATATATCTGACATCTACTGGTATGTTACTGAAAATAAAAATTAGATGTGTATTAATATCATAATAATATTGGAAAAACTGAAAACAGCTAATAATAAGGCGAAATAAATTTCATATGAGTATGAATCCAAAAACTGAATCTTAATAAAACTAAAATAAAAAAAAAAAAAAATTGAATTTTTCGATAGCTCTTGTTCATCTGGACCCATAAATGATTCTTTATGTCTGTGAAATAGGAAATGAATGATTGTAAACTGTTAGGTTTTGAATTAATATATATAAACATTAAAAACCTTCCTATCTTTTCAAATACGGCAGCGATTGGCTGGTCTTCACGAAATCCATTTATTGCATTATACAAAAAGGTGTAACTCTGGTCACCTCTTCCTTCGGAAGGGAAGTAAAGCCGTTGGTCCCGGCTCATATTCATGAGTCGTTAGGTAGGGTCCAGGTGGTGGAGTCGTCTTCCTGGCGTCGGTGATTGTCACCATGTGAGGAAATAGGCCAACGTAAAATAAGGAAAAAAAAGGTGTAATGATAGCATTTCACCAAATAAAAAGCAATATGAATGCTTCATACAATATACGAGACATTTCTTCAATGTATAAAATCCATATTTAAGAAACGAGTGAAAGCTAATTTACGAAAATAAATGTACAGTGTATTCATAGCAAAGTTTAATGATATTTCACAAGACTTTTTGACGTGGACTACGTCTTACGGCAAGGTTAGGGTGTCATATGAAATATAAGGGGCCAGGTCGTCTCCCCAACCTCAGATTGAATGTCACGTTAATACGATACAACAGCTACAACAAACAGCGTCTGTTCTCCATGTTAGGAGCGGCTGATCATCGTCCTTTTGCCAGCGTGGAAACTCTAAACAGTGCTGTGCACGATGGTCCTGCGGGGGGGGGCCCCCCCCCCCAAACCTCACAAACACATACCCCACCCGACCGACCAAACCCCCCCCTCCCCTGGCTGCGACGGATAATCTACGAGACTTCAACCACGTAACTTCGAAGTCGTAGGCGGGAGTTGGGAGGACAGAAGGTATGGAAAAGCATCGAGCGGCTACTTTTTACCAGAGCTGTGGTACCACAAACGAGCTGGGCACCGGCTTTGTAGTGCTGGGCAAAATGCGCCAACGCGTGATTGGATGGTTCCGATCAACGCTAGAATGTGTAAGCTAAGGATCAAGGGTCAATTCTTCAACTACAGCATCATCAACGTACACTGTCTACACGACGGAACCCATGACGAAAAATAAGCGTTCTACGCGCAGCTAGAGCAAGTGTATGATGGCTGCCCGCAGCGGGACGTAAAAGTCGTCATTGGTGACATGAACGCTCAGGTAGGACGGGAGGCAATGTACAGACCGGTAATAGGGCCTAACAGCCTACATACCGTATCGAACGATAATGGCCAACGATGCGTGAACTTTGCGGCCTCTCGTGGTTTAGTAGTCCAAAGTACCTTCTTCCCCCGTAAAGACATCCACAAAGCCACTTGGATCACCTGACCAACGAACAGAGAATCAAATTGACCATGTTCTAATCGACGGGAAATTCTTCTCCGATATCATCAACGTTCGCACTTACCGCAGCGCGAATATAGACTCGGACCACTACCTAGTTGCAGTATGTATGCGCTCAAAACTCTCGACGGTGTACAATACGCGTCGATTTCGGACGCCACGACCTAACATTGAGCTTCTTCGGGAAACCGGAGTTGCCCAGGAATACGCGCAACAGCTAGAAGCAGCCCTACCAACGGAAGAGCAGCTTGGCGCAGCTACTCTTGAGGATGGCTGGAGAAATATTCGAACCACCATTGGTAGCACTGCATTAGTGACACTAGGTACTTCTGCACCGAATCGAAAAAATGACTGGTTTGATGGCGCATGCAAGGGCGAGAATGCTGCAACACCGTACGAGAGCGAACGTGGAACGGTATAGACAGGCACGGAACAGACAACATTCTATTCTTCGAAGGAAAAAGCGCCAGAGGGAAGATCGAGACCGCAAAGAACTGGAGGCACTGTACCGTGCTAACGACACAAGCAAATTCTATGAGATGTTGAACAGCTCGATCAAAAGCTACGTACCACAAGCTGATAAGTGCAGAGACCTGGATGGCAATCTTCTCAAAGGAGCGTGTGAGGTGATTGAAAGCTGGAAGCAGTACTTCCACGAGCACCTGAACGGTAATGTTACAGCGAACGAAAGTGGCACGGTAATAAATCTAGGAACACGCGCAGAAGATGACAGAACCCCGACCCCAACCCTTCAGGAAGTTAAGGAGAAAATTGGTCGGTTGAAAAACAACCAACTCCCAAGCAAGCTATTAAAATACGGTGGTGAAGCACTGGCCAGAGCGCTGGACTGGGTAATTATCAAGATTTAGGAGGAGGAATGTTTACCGAAGGATTGGATGGAAAGAATAGTGTGTCCCATCTATAAAAAGGGCGACAAGCTGGATTGCTGCAATTATCGTACGATTATGCTACTGAGCGCTGCCTACAAGTTGCTCTCCCAAATATTATGCCACCGCCTGTCACCAATTTTAAAGGAGTTCGTGGGGAATTGCCAAGCGGGATTCATGGTTGCCCAGGTCATTACGGACCAGATTTCCGCGATTCGGCAAGTGCTGCAGAAATGTTGCGAATACAACGTGCTTAAACATCATCTATCCATTGATTTCAAATCAGCGTATAATACAATCGATCGAAACCAGCTATGGCAAATCATGCACGAATATGGATTTCCGGAAAAACGGTTGATCAGAGCAACGAGTGATGTGTGTCGTCCAAGTATCAGCGATACTTTCGAGTCCCTTCGAATCTCGGAGAGGGTTACGGCAAGGTGATGGATTGTCGTGTTTGTTGTTTAACATTGCATTGGAAGGTGTGATTCGAAGAGCTGGGATAGACACGAGTGGCACGATCTTCAGGAAGTCTGTCCAACTATTTGGCTTCACCGACGACGTTGATATCGTAGCACGTAACTTTGAGACGATGGCGGAAACGTACATCAGACTTAAGGCTGAAGCTGGTAGGATTGGGCTTGTGATTAATGCGTTGAAAACAAAATACATGAAGGGAAGAGGCTTACGAGAAGACAATGTTAGCCTCCTAGCACGAGTTCATATGGACGGTTATGAAATCGAGGTAGTAGACAAATTCGTATATCTGGGCTCATTGGTGACCGCCGATAAAGACACTAGCAGAAAAAAATACAAAGGCGCATTATGGCTGGCAATCGTGCCTACTTTGGACTCCGAAGGACGCTAAGATCGAACAAAGTTCGCCTAACCACAAAGTTGACCATCTACAAGACATTAATTAGACCGGTAGTTCTCTACGGCCACGAAACATGAAAATTGCTAGTGGTCCTCCACTAGCCCTTGGAGACTCCGAACGGAAGGTGCTGCGTACGATCTACGGTGGAGTGCAGATGGAAGACGGAACGTGGAGGAGGCGAATGAACCACGAATTGCACCAGTTGCTGGGGAACCTCCCATCGTACATATCGCAAAAATCGGTCAACTACGATGGGCTGAGTATGTCGTAAGAATGTCGGACGACAGCCCTGTGAAAATGGTTCTCGAAAACGAACCGACAGGTACAAGAAGAAGAGGCGCGCAACGAACAAGGTGGACCGATCAAGCAGAAGGCGACCTGCGGACCCTCCGCAGACAGCGAGGCTGGCGAGGTACAGCCATGGACCGATTACAATGGAGACAACTTCTGTGTACAGCAGAGGCCACGCCGGCCTTAGTCTGATTGGTAAGGTCAGGTTAGCTACAGCAATCGATAATCAAGAAATTAAAACAATAATAAAACAAAACAAGTTAATATTTCAACTTAAATTTGATATTCATTTTTTGATGCGATGGCTCAAAAGTTTTCCACGTTCCATCGAACATATTTTAACGATTGCTATATGTCGATATTCAATCTAAATAAAAAGTAAAATTATAAAATCTACGTAACATTTGCGTAAGAAGTAGTGAATTTTACCGACTCCCTCTCAAAATGTGTTCAGATGGATTGTACGTCGGTAATTTTTTAGCCCATTACTTGTTTTTCAGCACTCGGAGGAACTTTTTTCATCACATGAGGAACATTGCACACTGGGGCAGCTCCATACAAAAGCCGGACGAAAATATAAAACTAGTTGGAATATGTTGAAAATGTCATAATTGGGTCATTACAGACCATACAAAATGGTTCCGTTTTTAAACTGCAAACGTACGCCAATGTTTATGCTGTCAAAACGTTACAGTGAAA
>JAHHFK020002331.1:0-30384 GCA_024533555.2 Aedes koreicus | reverse complement strand
GAGTGTATCGAATATAAGCTATCCACATACATTTGCATTGTACGCTTGTATTTGTGATGGTTTTTTATGCTCTGGGGAGTGCATACTGTGCGTTTGACTCGTCAGCTTTCTTTTGTTGCCAATTTTGTGCGGTTTAAATTCTTTGCGTTTTCAAAATGTCGCGTATTGAAAAGGCACTGAAATTAAGGTTCTGGACAGTGGCTTAGTGAGAAGGGTATTACTATGCGAAAATTGGCAAAGCGGTTTGGAATTCATCATGCGAGTGTTAAAACCATCATTAATAAGTTTGGGGAACACTATTCTTTGGATGAGCTACCAGGTAGAGGCGAAAAACCGGTTCTTCCAACCCGAAACTTGAGCAGAAAGTGGTATCTCTAATCATGAAGAACAAATCAATGTCAGTACGTGATTTGGACAAGTAAGCAGGAACGAGGGTCGGAATGATCCAGCGTATCAAGAGGCAGAAACCACCTGAAGACCTACAAGAAGCAGAAAATCTTCGGAAACAAAGTGCAGAACAGAAGAAGCGAGCAGCAACACGGGCCCGGAAATTGTATTCGCGTCTTTTGCAGCGTCCGGATGTCATGCGTTTTGATGGACGATGAGACCTATGTAAAGGAGGACTCCAAAACCCTTCCAGGTCCACAATACTTTACTGCCGTCGTTGGGGAGGATGTGAGCGATGCGGACAGGTCGATTCAAGTGGAGAAATTCGGTTCCAAAGGTACTGGTATGGCAAGCAATATGTTCCTGTGGTTTGAAGTCAACCATCTTTTACCCTAACGGAACTATAAATGCGGAAATCTATCGATCTGGAGTGTTTCCAGAAGAGATTGTTGCCTTTATATAAGAAACATAGTACACCTCCACTGTTTTGGCCGGATTTAGCGTCGGCTCACTATGCCAAAACCACTCTCAATTGGCTTGCGGAAAAGGGTATAGATTTCGTTGAGAAAAATATTAATCCACCAAATTGCCCTCAGCTTCGACCCATCGAACGTTACTGGGCAATCGTGAAGAGGGTCTTCAAGCTAGACTGGTAAGGCAGCTGGGAACATGCAGGAGTTCAAAAAATTTGGGCTCAAGCGTCCAAAAAATGCGATGCAACACTTGTCCGGAACTTGATGAAGAGCATTCGATCCAAAGTTCGAAAATTCGTGAAGGAATAACTTAAATTTCATCCGGTCTTCATTATGTTCAAGTTTAACCTCGTACAATAAAGGATCATTTTTTTGTATGAATAAAATATCGGTTTTCAACATAATTTGAAAGAAAGTTTGTGGATAGCTTATTTTCGATACACTCCCCCCCACCCCTTCTTCAAACTTTCTCCACCTACCCCCCCCCCTCCAACTCAACTTCAGTTTATAATATTCTACCATGGATTGAATTGTATTTTGATAGTCGAGCGGGTTGAAAATCTTTCAATATGATCTGCAAACTCTCATGTCTTGAATGTTGAGTTCTTATTATTTACATGGGCGCCTTAGCATCGATTCTGGATTGGGAACTGTGTCGGGAAATACATGTTAAAAGTGAGAAACTTAACCAAGCCTCAACCCATGCATAATAAACTCTAAAAAAGAGCATTTAAAAATAGAACACGCAAAATGTTCTATTTGCCATATCTTTCAAGCTGCCATTAATCTGAAGTTCACATCACCGCAAGTATCGTTACCCTGCACTTCCACGGCTCCAATCTTATATCCTGTCTACCCGTAAACTTCCGATAATAGTTTCACATGTTTTCCGAAAGCTTGTTCCGGTGCTCCGGTTTTAGATAGCGCAGATAATTACACTATAACAAAGTGTTACGACCGTGCTCAGCTCATGCATACTCACTCGATCGCACGAGCAGAAAAATTATCCCCCATGCAACTATAAGAACGTTGGGTTGGAGGAGGGAGTGGGGCGCTGTAAAAAACGGTCATACCGCCCCATACCGTCTCGGCATAGGGGTAATAGAATAAGAATCGGGATCATGCAGAGGATAATAACCCTCCATTTTGCGACCGAACAATAAGACGTGGGAAAATGCCTGCCAAATGGAGGATATCACTTTTAGAAACATGACACATCATGGTAATTTGTCTGTCTTTTGTTCGGTTTGATTAGGGTTTTTTCAATCGCAGTTTCCCGATGGAAGTGAACACATTTCTCCTCAGTCTCGGCCAAGGTGGGTTTCTGTAGCACAATCTTACGCTTTCATCGTCGACTTACTACTCATTAAAGCCTTAAAATGGAACCAGAAGGATCAGATTTCTGAATACGTGAAGTCAACCTTTCAATGAGGCAGAGGATTTTATGAAAAACGAAAATTATAATTAATCACACTACTGCCTCCCTTCCTCGTGCTGGAAAAGTGCTACAATTTTACGATGCAAAGCCAAGATCCTCTGAATAGCCTATCTGCTCATGACTTGCCGGGAAAGTGAACGAGGGCCGCAATCATAGAGGGTTATTATTAACCAAGGCTTGCATGTTGCCACCTAGAAATAATGGCAGCACTCGGGCACTAAGAATGTACCGGGTGTGCTTTGGCAAATGAAACATGAGCTTTTGAATTATTTTATGATGAGTTTATTTTTAACTACCTTTACATCGGGAATGTAAATTGCCCTGACTGGCTCGTTAAATCCTGTATTGTCTGCTTTCTATGGTGTGATTGTGTTTACAGTAATTATATGGTTTCACTGCGGCTTCTTAGAATCAACCTTCGATGTCGAGAAGTTTTCAATGGATAATTTTAGTTCGCAAGCGACTTCAGCCATTTCTTCTACCATTTTTTTGTTTGTTTATCTTTTAGAAAAGCAGTAAAAAAAAAAAAAAAAGGATATTCCGGTTCGATTGAAGGTAACATATGGTATGCTAAATGCGGTATCATTTTGTAACTATTCAGCAACACTTAATCCTATAAGTCCATGAATTCAGTTTAAAGTTATGGGAAACAAATTTCTCTGAAATTTGAGAGAAAGCACGGTTTAAACTAGTTCTTTCTATCTGTCCATGTTCCATGGTGATTCTCCACTGGTCCGTTGGTACAGTTGCTTCCTAATACTAGTTTGCCATGAGCTACGAATCTAGAAACAGGTTTATTCCAATCCGACGCAATCCTCAACGTGATTCTGCAGGGTTCTGATGTCATCATAAGAACTATTGCATAGCGGACAGCGCAAAAATCGGTCGCATATTGGATTGCGGTAAATTCTAACGTCTTATTATGTGACTCGCTGGTCGCAACTGTTGCATTATCCTTGGCAACGTCGACTGAAACCATTGGAAGTTCTATCAGCATTAGTTATTGGTTGAACTGCGAACTCCTAGACACTTACCTATTTAGAGTCTCATCGATTAGTTGTTGGTGACGTTTTTGAAGAAGCTCCAGATCGCTTTCTTAATATGTGATCTTTACCCGGTGTCTCCACTAGCATTTTCTGTCTTGTCAGATCTGTCTTAACATATGACAAGCAACCTGACATTTTTTCGTGCTGGGCTTAGCTCTAACAGATTTGTTAAGACATTTTCGTCAAATTTTAACAATTGAAGTACCCGATCCCGCTTTTTTTAGGATCTAGAGCATTGCTGAAGTCTCTAAAAACAATTTTACGGAATTGAAAACTGACACAAGCATTATTTTGGATTTCGTCATATTTATTTAAAAAATGTCTGCTTAAAAGTCCAACATTTCTGTCAAGAAATATGTTTGAACAGATCTGTCTTAACATCTAACATATGTGTCTCCACTTGCCATATTCTTTGACAGTGACACAAATGTTAAGACAGAAAATGCTAGTGGAGACACCGGGTTAGACGGCCTCCGCCGGTTTCGGTTTTTCAGTGTAGAGTTAGATTTAACCAGTAGATGATGCTTCGATCGGCCTCCAACCAACCCGTACAAAAGGGTCGGTGGCCGGCCCCGGATCCCGGGGCTATCATCGTCGGTTCGCCCGTTTTCCCGTATCTCCCAATGATATCAGGGCAACATGCACTCAACCAGTTGAGGCTTGCTTGAGCTTTTCGTTTTCTTTTTTTTTTTCAATTTTGGTGAAGTTGCCATGATTTTATGCGCTGAACGAGAGAACCCGTACAAAGGTTAGATGAAATTCAGTGTAGTCAGGACAATGAAGATTTCTTCGTCGGATATCTTCCCATATATCAAAACATACAATTATTACACAGTGCAATATCACAATATTACGTAATTAGTTCTACCGAATTTAAACTCAAGCTCAACGCTCACCTTTTTGACAAAAATGCGAACCAAACTTCTAATGCTTCTGTACACGCTAAGATGAGAATACCTCAAGACCGTTAAAAAGTATCGATAATCACTCAAAAGTGCACTTACCCAAATTGTGCGTAAACTCAGATTACCCACACTGATAAAAAAAAGTAAAGATAATATCTATGTGTTCCACACATGAATTTTTGCAATTAGATCAACAAATGATATCTACTTGTAACCACACATAGTTCCTATATGTACACATAACCACTATGTGTGGCCACACATACTTTTCATTTGCCACTTAAATTTCATATGTGTTTCTCGAGGGCTCTGTTTATGTGTAAACAAATGAATATTATGTGGAATTTTAGATGGATTTTTGCTATTAAATATGTGTGGATTTTTACCCGTGTAATATTAAACACTTACAAAATTTTACAGTATTCGGTAATTTTTTTACCGAACTTTCAACAGCTGAACGTTCGGTAATCCGATTTACTGGACTTCGGTGAATTTTACAGTATTCCAATAAAAAAAATTACCGGAACTTGTCAAATTTTACCGAAATCCATTAAATCGGATAACCGAACGTTCAGCTGTTGAAAGTTCGGAAAAAATTAACCGAATACTATAAAATTTTCTAAGTGTGTAGGTATTGGTATTTGAGGAAGATGAACGTTAAAAATAACCGATTTTTTTTATCGTTATTTTTTTATGAAAATTGGGTATTTTTTGTAATATTATTTAATAGAATGCATCAAACAAGCCATGTTATTTAACAATTTATCTATTCGGATTAGTATTCTAAATCCTGCACTTAAGGAGAAACACATGTTCAAAAGTATTACAGAAATATTTTTACTGTATTTAAAAAAGTATATATGAAGTTTTACAGAAATATTTTTTCAGCGACGACCGAACATTTCAATAAGTTCATTTTTTCGCTCCGGAGTGAAGTCGAATTGCACCTCCGGATTAACGTTGGTTCACATGGATCCGTCGGAGCTAGAATCAAATAAAAGAATGCTAAAGTTATTGTTTCAAATAGTGGGACATGAATAAACTATTTCTTTAAAGTTTTATAAAAAAAAAAAATATGTTTTCGCTTCGAAAAAAATGGCGATCGAAATGTCCCCAAACCCCAAAGAAAAATTTATTCAACTTTAGGTAAAAAAAAACGACAAAGAA
Organism: Aedes koreicus; assembly: GCA_024533555.2. Classification (NCBI taxonomy): domain Eukaryota; kingdom Metazoa; phylum Arthropoda; class Insecta; order Diptera; family Culicidae; genus Aedes; species Aedes koreicus. Next base: position 24,968 of record JAHHFK020002331.1, on the reverse strand, counting down.
AGAAAAAAAAAAAATACCCAAAAGTCAAAAAAAATTACTTTTCTTTATCTTAAAATTGGACGGATTTTGTTGGTATTGTCAACAATTAGGCTTAGTTACCTTGAACGCACGCACATTAAAGCGCCATTTAGATCACATGAGTGCAAGTAAGAAGGAACATCTTTTGGAGGAAAACAAACCATCATTCCTCTGCATATTCTAAAAAGGGTGAGGTGATTAAACGTCAAAAAGCCTAATACCTAATTTAAGGTAAAATAATTACCTAATTTTTGGTATTCTTATCTTAGCGTGTATGTTTTTGCCTCTCAAAGAGGACTGCATATTATAGACACTCAAGTAATAGACCGGCCAACGTGCCGCCATGTTGTATCCAAAACGAACATTTCCCATACGATTTGACAGTTGTTTTGGATACGTCAACTGTGCCAGACACACGTTGGCCGGTCTATTACTTGAGTGTCTATACTGCATATACACGGTAAGCTTCCTTTACCCATTAATGGGTACAATTTATTATTTTTGTATTCCTCCTGTGGATTTTTTTACGGATTTTACTGAAAAACTGCTTCTACCCATTTAAATGGGTAGACGGAGTTTTACGGTAACATGGTTAAAAATTTCCACAGGAGGAATAACAATAATAATAAATCGTATCCATTATTGGGTAGAGGAAGCTTACCGTGTACGCTATTTCCAATTACACGGTAAATCTTAAGTTTGCAGTTATGACTTTAAAGCAGGCACTTGGCTTGAAGAGTGGAATTATGCATAAAATGCCTAAGGAGGTTTTATGCAAAAATGCCTAAAAAGGTTAGACGTCAAAATCTAAATGATCAATCTGAACCTGAATCAGCTTTCATTGACTCCGAAAATTTGGCGCACATCGCATGAACTATTACATTTATCTTTTAATCACCGAAGCGATTAGGAGGGGGGGGGGGGAGGGGACCGGAAAGATAACTAAAAGAATAATTATTTAATAAATTTATTAAATTATAGAATTAACAAATTAAGTATCTCTCTCCTCGTTGCTTTTCCATTATACTGATTACAGTTTTAATTTCAGAAGTACAATTTGTTTTATATTTTTTCTTTTTTGTTTACACACTCCGAGAAAACACGTAAACAAATTTTTACTCTTTTTGTTATTGTGTTTGTTTTTATTGTTATTTATAATAAAAAAAGAAAAAAAATAAAAAAATTAATTAATTTAGAATAAAGAAAAAGGAGATTTTTGACGTACGGAGGATGCTCCTTAAAATGCATAGAATGTACACTGTAACCGGCCAGTACCCATTAATGGGTAAAAATGTACTAAATTTTTGATAGTATATGAAGCTGTCAAAAAATAAGTACTTTTAAAATCAAAATAATGCATACTAAAGACCCATTTTTTTTTATTAAATATGAGAGCAAATGATGGGTATTTTTCTACACATTAATGGGAAAAAAATATCTTAGCATTTTCCTGACTCACTTTGTATAGTTAAAAGTGCGCTGTTCGAAAAATAAAAAAAAACTTCGTGGAATCCAGTCCACGAAAACTCGAAGAATATGGATGAACTGAAGGTTAAATTGGATATCGAAAGCTTACAAAAACTGAGAGGTACGTTAATGATTTATATAATAATTTAAAATGCTTCAATTTCATCAATAGAATCGTACTTCCGAGTATGTGTCACTTCAGGAGCGTAAAATCCAAGCTTTCATCAAGTTGACGTCAAAATTAATTAAATCTTATCCACGGAAGCCTTCAGGAATTATTTGGGCGATTTAGGAATCTCTCTGGATGATAACGATGTAATGACCGCTTCAATGGGCCACTTGAACGTCGCCGGAATATTTGCCGATGTGAACGACCCCGAACAAAACTTGACATATCTGAGAGGTAAAAGGCCTGTGGCTAAAGGGTTGTCGTTACGAATAAATACACAAATGCAAATAGAAATACAGTTATTGCAATCTTTTATGTTTTTTCTAATGCTCATTATTCATTATCGCTGTATTCTGCTTTAGAATGATTGCGTAAGCCTCCCAAACCTGCCTGGTCTAATTCTGACCTCAAACATTTGAAACGAGTTAAAAGGGCTGCTTTGAGGAAACACAGCAGATATCGCACCGATTCCACGAGGGCAATTTACGCTCGCGCCAACGACGATTACAAATACCCCAATAACAGCTTGTACAACGCCCATCAGTTTCAATTGCAGAGTCGTCTCAAAACGAACCCGAAAAGCTTCTGGCGGTTTGTGAACGAACAACGGAAAGAAACCGGCTTACCCTCTACTATGACTGATGGCACTCTTGAAGCTGACACTATCGTGGATATCGCCAGCTTGTTCCGTACGCAGTTCAGCAGTATCTTCTGCGACGAAATTCTGGACACCGGCAGCCTTGAAGCGGCTACCAGCAATGTTCCCCGCATGTCTGTATTTGGCTCTGCTTTCACTATTCATAGTGATATGGTGATTTCAGCCGGGAAGCAGATGGAAACTTCACCTGGATGCGGTCCTGACGGTATTCCTTCAATTGTCCTGAAGCGTTGCCTAAACACGCTTGCTGCGTCCCTGGCTACGGTGTTCAATTTGTCTGTAACTTCCGGCGAGTTTCCTGAATGCTGGAAAGAGTCGCCAACTATCGTGGGATTGCTGTACTAAGCTCTGTATCCATGCTATTTGAACTAATTGTTCTCCAAAGGCTGGTCAATGACTATTCACAGACTATTTCTCCAGACCAACACGGTTTTGTGCCCAAGCGCTCGACGGCGACCAATCTAACCGTATTTACATCGTTCATCATGCGCGAAATGGAACGCGGTCATCAAGTAGACGCCATTTACACAGATCTCTCTGCGGCCTTCGATAAAATGAACCATCAGAATGCCATTTCTAAATACGGCAATATGGGGGTTCACGATCAACTGTTGAACTGGCTCCGTTCATACCTGACTGGTAGAGCTATGTCCGTGAAGATTGCCGATTACGCCTTATCTGTCTTTCCGGTAACATCCGGCGTTCCTCAAGGTAGCCACCTTCGCCCATTCCTTTTCCTGCTATATATGAACGACGTGAACTTGGTCCTCAAATGCCTGAAATTATCCTACGCGGATGACCTGAAGCTGTACTACGTTAAACAAATGTCCGGAAGACGCCCACTTTCTTCATCAGGAACTGCATGTGTTCGATAACTGGTGCCGAATCAACAGAATGTCCTTAAATGTATCCAAATGCTCAACTATCTCCTTCGGCCGAAAACGTGCAATGTATCTCCACGACTACATCCTTCGAGGTACGCGCTTGAAACGAGAAATAATGGTCAGGGATCTGGGAGTAATGCTCGACTCCAAACTGTCGTTCAAGGTTCACATTTCGTATACTGTTTCCAAGGCCTCTTTGCAGCTAGGATTTATGTTCCGCTTCGCAAAAAACTTCAAGGACGTTTACTGTCTGAAGGCATTATACTGCTCTTTGGTTCGCCCTTTCTTGGAATACTGTGCCATCGTTCGGTCCCCTTTCTACCAAAACGCAGTCCAGAGGATCGAAGCTGTTCAGCGAAGGTTTATACGCTTTGCTTTGCGACATCTTCGCTGGCAAGACCCTCGCAGATTGCCAAGTTATGAAAGTCGGTGCAAGCTCATCAAGCTGGAACTGTTGGAAGGTAGGCGTATGGTAGCCAAAGCGTGTTTCATTTGTGATCTGCTTCAAGGAAATGTTGATTGTTCCGCTCTACTGGATCTCTTGACCATCAACACTCGACGACGAAATCTCCGTTTACAACAGTTCTTCGTGTTCAGGCACTCAAGGACCAACTACGGCAAACACGAACCTATGCAAAGCATGTGCCGCGTTTTCAACAGCTGCTATAATGTGTTCGATTTTAATGTATCCCGTGAGGTTAATAAGCGTTGTTTCCGTATATGTCTTTGTTAAGTTTTGTTAATTTTCGTATGTAATTTAATTTTTTAAATGGTCATTGGGATGAACATTTTTATCTGTTGACGAAAATAAAATAATAATAAAAAAAACCTATCATCCTGAATTCGACGGGGTGGGGCCCATAATTGCATGTCATGCGCTTCAGTTTCCAAAAAAGTAAATGCTGTTGGTATTAATCAGTCCAAATCGGTTCTCAAGCGTCAATAAAAATAACCTTGTCTAACTGTTATCACACTTTCTGAGCAGCCATGACAGCATTCTCATTGTAGGTATAAATCGCCTTACATCGGCGTTTAATGCTGACAAAAAAGTGCCTTATCTTTTCAAACAAAACCATCTTTAAACTTTGTGAGTGCCCTCTAAAGAACCTTTACCATTGGGATACATTGTCCAACTGTGCCGTCAAACGTTATTACAAATTGCCTTGTTTCCTAATGCTAACCACCATCACAACAATAAGATGCTGTTGCAACAACAATAACTGTCATACATGCAGCGTTTATCAATCATTCCACTTGAAAATAATTATGTTTTGGTCCGAGATTCATTGTTTTATACAATTGTCCATATTACTCCAAACACTACCCATTTAACCCCAAACAAACATTTGAGTTCGAAGAAGTTCAGTTTTGTTTTCAAGATTATGAGTAAATTTACTGATTCCAAGAAAACAAGATTAAATCAACGTATCATAACATGTTTGTGGCATAGATACCAAATCGCCCCAAACTACCCTACAGACGACATCCTCACGACTTCCAAATACTAACCGAATCATTCACGAAGCTTTGGAATGTTAAACATACCAACATCGGACCCAGCATCTGGTGAGCATCCAAGGCCCTTGCCTGAAATGGAAACTTTTCCTCCTGCAAATGGCGTTGCTTTATTTCGTTTAATCTCACTAATTAATTATACAACGCAGCAGGAGGATAACATCGCACCGAGAGAACAATGTGCCTACCGAGTACGAAGGAGATCTTATTTAAGTAGATTTTAAGATTCCATTCGAAAGTTTCCTCTAATCTGCCTCGGTGGGGCTTATAGAACGACTCGCCAAAGGTGAATACTAAACTATTACATCACACGTGTCAGTCAGCGAGTTTTCATATGATTGACGTTGCTGAGTGGAAGTTTTGATCCTTTTATGGCGGACGATTAAAATGAAACTTATTCGAATCGTTTGAAATTTCAAAGAAGTCCTATTACGAAAGTTCACCAGAAATTATTCTTCGACTAATTCTCCCCGATGGAGTGAAAAACTTTTCCAACCACCGTGGGCTTCCATCAAGCTCATCAGCCAAAATCTGCGTAAAATCTCCATCGCCAGCAAAAGGGCTTACCGCTATCCGTTCTGCCTATTTGTTTGCCGCGCCACACGGGACCTTGTTTGTTGCCGGCGAGCCTCAAATCCAGATATTTTCCTTCACTCAGAGAAACGCGCTCGCTTGTTGTTTTCGATTTTTTTTTCCTGCCATACTAAATACTGCTGCTTCCGAAGCGTAATCAACCACCACTATAGTGCCGTCTACGGTGGCGTTCTTTCCTGGCACGGGAAGTTTTCCGGACGACAACGACGAAAAACAAGTAGGCGTAGAGATGTGTAGAACGATGATCTCCGTGAAATTAGCAAATTGCTTTGGTCAGTTGCTGTCACATCGTTTGGGAATTGTCACGCCTTGGTTCCGATTGTTTGGAGAAGGGGCCCTTCAGTAGGATGGCGAATGTTAAGCCGGAAGGCTTACACCGTCTAGTTTTCGGGATTCATTTGCGGGATTGTTGTTGATAAGTTGATGACAAGGGCGTTGTCATGAGAAATGTTAACAAGCACTCTTTACTACAGAGTTGTAACAGTCATTTTCGAATGAAGGCACGAATCGGCGTTTGGACAGTAATGTGCTGAATTTAGCGGAATGAAAATTTCCATCCCACTGCATCATATTTCGTTAAATCCTCCTTCTCAGTAATAAAAACGGGATCCTTTTATCATTCATTCTATTCTATCTCAAGATCCGGTTTCCGGTGCGTTCCGCGTTGTCGACGATGTATCTTCAACATAGGCATCACGAATCCCGTCACTCGAACCGAGCAGCATGGAATGGCATCGACCCTCATCCTCCCGCATTTACTCGCTTTGTATTTATCTCTCTCTCTCTCTGTATCTCTCCCTCGCACACATGCTCCAACTGAAATACGGAGATCTCCAAGCGAATGGATACATGCGAAATTTGAATAATTGATTATTCATTCTCTTGTCTTGTTTGGATGATGCTGCTGCTGCTTCTGCTCCAGCTATCATGCGCTGCACGCTTCATCAGTCAGAGACCGACATCATCATGCGCTTCAACCCGCTGCTTCGGCTTCTGCTGGTGCCGCCATTGTGGAGGCGGCTCGTGGGGGGAGCCAAGGAAAACAATAACCAAGGGATCCGACAAGAAGGAGAAGCGAGTAAGCGTGATGAAGTTTGCTTTTGTTAGGATGCAGAGGAAGGATAAGCATTTTTTTTCGGTTTGACCAGCTTTTTCTGGCTTCTTTGCCTGCGCTTCGAATGAATTTATTTTTCATTGCAAAATGGATGTTTTCTTCTATGTATTTTACTTATGAATTCCAAGAAGGATCCAGGCTTTGGAAACAGAAGTTCAGGCTGTAAACTTTTACTAATTACGCTCTTAGCAGATTTCGTCCAGAAGTTGAAACCAAACTAATCCGTCCATTTCGTTCAGTTAGGCTCTCGCCTAAGCCAGCTCCAAGAAGTTGAAGAGCTATTCAATTCAAATTTATATTTCAAACCGGAATTAATCATGATTGCTATTCTTACCGTTATCGTTTTGCTGACAAGCTTAATTGTTTCTCTCTGTTGTGCTATGGTGTAACAATTCATGTACAATATTGGACAAAACATTTGCAACCAATACATGTCTACCAAGAAATTTATCATTGAAAATCTGTGAACGGTCATTCTGGGAGAAATGCTTTAGAACTGCAAAAAAATCATAACTCGGTGACAAAAGCTCATAACAGAAAAGATTTACTTTAATCCAATCGTCAGATTGAGTTCTGCTTTCAATATTTAGTAGCAAATATTTTGAATAACCCCATCGAAAACTCACGGTATAATAAGGAGGAAGAATGATTATTGTACCGTTTGTTATGGTGCGTTTACTTGGATGAACTTGCGACTGTGTTGTTTGATTACAAATACACTTACGCTCAAATTGCAAATCGCTCTCAAAATCCAACTGGAACAATTAATGGAACCAGATTATGTTGAAAAACCAATCGACCTACGAGAGTAGAAGAACATTTTATAACCAATAATAACTCTCGCAAGGCCATCACTATTGTTCTGCAAATAATTCTCTTTTTTTTAACTCTTTATTTGTTCCAAATTTATTCATATTTACATTTCATGTTAATCTAGGTGCTCCAGCTACTACCGTAACGTATCAACCTTAATTGTTAAAATATGTACCTAATTTTGTTTACATTGTTCATGCCTTAGCAGTTCAGTATTTTAAACAGGTTTTTATTCCTGCGTGTCAGTATAACAATAATAATCTTAAAACTAAAAACAAACTAAAATTAATCTTAACTAAGCATAAAGGGAATTAATCATTGCAATAGAAGATTGCAACGATTTTTGTCTGAAATTATTAATTATTTTGTTGGACATTTGTTCTAAAGTCTCATCATTCGAAATTCTATGTACTTCGCTAGTACTGTACCAAGAAGGCAGCTTCAAAATCATCTTCAGAACTTTGTTCTGAATCCTTTGAAGTATTTTTTTTCCTGGTAGCACAACAACTAGACCATATTGAAACAGCATAAAGCATGGCCGGTCTAAAAATTTGTTTAAATATTAGTAGTTTGTTCTTCAGACAAAGTTTGGATTTTCTGTTTATAAGAGGATATAAACATTTCATATATTTATTACATTTGGCTTGAATACCTAAAATGTTATTTTTAAAATTTAATTTTTGATCAAGTAATAGACCGAGGTATTTCACTTCGCTTAACCAGAAAATTGGAACACCGCTCATAGTAACGATGTGACTACTACTAGGTTTCAAAAAAGAAGCTCTAGGTTTATGTGGGAATATTTTTAGTTGAGTTTTGGAAGCGTTGGGAGAAATCTTCCATTTCTGTAAATAAGAAGAGAAAATGTCCAAACTTTTCTGCAGTCTCCTGCAAATGACACGAAGACTTCTTCCTTTAGCGGAGATGCCTGTGTCATCAGCAAACAAGGATTTCTGTCAACCCTGAGGCAAATCAGGGAGGTCGGAATTAAAAATGTTATATAGTATCGGCCCAAGAATGCTACCCTGAGGAACTCTAGCTCTAACAGGTAGTTGATCAGATTTGGAATTCTGATAATTTACCTGCAGAGTTCTGTCAGTTAAATAATTTTGAATTAATTTTATAATATAGAGCGGAAAATTAAAGTTTTTCAATTTAGCAATCAAACCTTCATGCCAAACACTGTCGAATGCTTTTTCTATGTCTAGAAGAGCAACTCCAGTTGAGCAGCCTTCAGATTTGTTTGAACGAATTAAATTAGTAACTCTCAAAAGTTGATGAGTAGTTGAATGGCCATGGCGAAATCCAAATTGCTCATCTGCAAAAATTGAGTATGTATTGATGTGAAGCATCATTCTATTCAAAATAAGCTTTTCAAAAAATTTACTGATTGAAGGAAGTAAACTTATTGGTCTGTAGCTAGAAGCTTCAGCTAGATCTTTCTCGGGCTTCAAAATTGGAACAACTTTGGCATTTTTCCATTTTTCAGGAAAGCATGCCAAATGAAAACATTTATTAAATAATTTTACCATGACAGACACTGGGAGTTTTTTGATGAGTATATAGAAAATTCCATCATCTCCAGGAGCCTTCATATTTTTTAACTTTTTAGTTACATTTTTTACTTCATCCAAATCAGTACCCCAGGATTCATCAAAAATATTTTCCCATGAGGAAATATTCAGATAATCAAGAGCAACCTGATTCTCAATAGGACTAGTAAGACCCAAACTGAAATTATGGGAACTTTCAAACTGCTTAGCAAGTTTTTGAGCTTTTTCTACATATGTTACAATATTTTATCACCTTCTTTGAGCGCTGGAATAGGCTTTTGAGGTTTCTTCAAAATTCTGGAGAGTTTCCAAAAAGGTTTGGAACTCGGCTCTAATTTTGACACATTATTTTCAAATTGTTTGTTCCTCAGGGCAGAGAAGCGTTTTTTAATTTGTTTTTGCAAATATCGCCAGATAACTTTCATGGCGGGATCGCGTGTTCTTTGATATTGTCTTCTACGGATATTTTTCAGACGGATCAAAAGCCGAAGATCGTCGTCTATTATAATTGTATTGAACTTTACCTCGCATTTTGGAACTGAGACAGCTCTTGCTTCAACTATGGAAGTAGTCAGAGATTCAAGAGCATTATCGATATCATTTTTAGTTTCCAAAGGAATATTAGGATCAAAGTTATATTCCATGAATGTTTGATATTGGTTCCAATCAGCTCTACGATAATTGAAAGTAGAACTGTTGGGATTAGAAATTATTTCTTGAGATATTTCAAAAGTTGCTGGAAGGTGATCCGAACCGAAGTCAGCATGGGTAACCAATTGGCTACAAAGTTGACATGAATCAGTTAAGACCAAATCAATAGTTGAGGGATTTCTGGCAGAAGAAAAGCAAGTTGGGCTGTTTGGGTATTGGATAGTGTAATAACCCACAGAACAATTATCAAATAGTATATTACCAATGGAATTACTTTGAGCATTATTTCACGATCGGTGTTTTGCATTAAAATCACCAATAATGAAGAATTTTGACCTATTACGGGTAAGCTTCTGTAGGTCACCCTTGAGAAGATTCTTTTGCTGACCTACGCATTGGAATGGTAAATAGGCAGTTAATAGTGTAAGTTGACCAAATTTTGTTTCAACAGAAACCCCCAAAGTTTCAAAAACTTTGTTATCAAATGAAGAAAGAATTTGATGTTTGATACGCCTATGAACAATAATGGCAACGCCACCACCTGGACTATAAAGACGATCATTGCGGTGTACGAAATAATTAGGATCCCTTTTTATTTTATCAGCTGGTTTAAGAAAAGTTACAGTTACAACGGCAATATGCACGTTATGAACTCGTAAAAAGTTAAACAGCTCATCTTCATTATTTTTAAGAGATCGAGCATTCCAATTTAAAATATTCAGTGTCTTAATACCCATTGCTGAATTTCAGGGTCATGACAATATTGTTTGCGAATTTTATACCAGTTTGAATTGCATCAAACATGGAGTTTGTATTTAACATTCCATTAATCATATCGATTAATGATTTCTGTAAAAAATCCATTTTTGGAGCGGTTATGCTACCTAAGTCAAAATCTTCAACATTTCTGGTAGAATTTTGGTTTCTACCGGCTGTAACGGCAGCGTAGGAAGCTCCATTACCTAGCTGTACATTGCTACCAGCAGGTAAGAATTGAGCATTGCAAGCTTGTGCTCTGTTTGTACTTACGGGTACATTTGTACTTTGCTTACCATTGTTAACAGCAGATAGCAGTGGAAAATTTGACGGTTGGGCATTGTTCGTACCTTCCGGTACGAATGTTGGGTTTCCTCCTCGATGACCGTTGTTAACAGGCGAGGATTAATTACCTGGTCGGGAACGTGAAGCGGTCCCTACCTGATGCTTAGCACGAGAATTCAAGATCGCTTTGCAAGTCTTGCATTTCCAAAAATTGGATTTGTGGTTTCCACCACAATTCGCACATTTAAAATTTTTGGGATCTTTCACAGGACAGTTGTCCTTGGCGTGAGAGGAATCGCCACAATGCATGCATTTGGCATCCATGTGGCAATTTTTTGTCCCGTGATCCCATCCCTGGCATTTACGGCACTGGGTGAGATGTTGAGAATTTCCTCCAGTCTTCCAAAAGTGTTCCCACTTCACTCTAACATGGAGCATAAGGCTGGCTTTTTCCAATGCCTTAAGGTTATTCAGTTCATTTGATTTAAAATGAACTAAATAAAAATCGTTAGAAATTTCATTGCGAGAATCGCCAGGTTGGGATTTCTTTTTCATTTTAATCACTTGAACTGGTGTAACTCCAAGCAATTTAATAATTTCTTGTTTGATCTCATCCAGGGATTCACCACTGGCTAGACCTTTTAAGACCACCTTGAACAGACGTTCTATTTTGATGTCATGTGTAAAGAATTTGATGCCTCTTTGAGCAAGATACTCCACGAGAAGTTTAAATCCGATCAAGGTTTCAGCCAATACACGGCATTCACCCCGACGACCAATTTGAAAGGAAAATTTAGAATCTTTAATGAAATTCGTGAGTTCCTTACGGAGCCCATGAAAATCAGATGTTGTTACCACAATAGGTGGAACCTTTTCTTTCCCTGCATTAATTCGGGAATGCTTCGAAGATTTATGCCTTACTGATGGATCATTCTCATCATCAGTAAGAGTATCGAATTGATTGCTCAAATCAATATTGTTAGAAGGGGAATCCAGAGATTGTCCCTTTCTTTTGCGTTTAGGCGCCATTTTCTCCAAAATGATTAGAATTTATACGTTTTCTCCTAATCAACTTCCAAGCAGATTCTACAAGAATCCGAAGGGTCAAAGAGGAATTTTCCAAATCGATATCCAAGTCGGACTACCTCGCGTAGGGTCCAGACAAGGATTGAAAAGGAATAAGGGTAAAAAATAAAAAATGTGCAGGTAATGTTAAGCACTGAAAAGTGCTGTTTGATTTTGTTATAGCTTTAGGTAGCAAAAATACTTCCTTCAGCAAAAGAAAATAGAACCGCACGGCATGAGAGCTCGATGCGGACTGCAAACAATTCTCTTTTCAGCCGTTCCCACAAGGAACATACATGTATTAAGGTTAGTGACGTTTAATGCACGCACACTATCGTGTCTATCGTCATTAAAAATTGTGTTTTTCCACAGATAGAATAGCATTGCATAGCAGCATTTTCCGACCATACACTCTCCTGGATTGGCTGTTGTAGAGACGATGGAAGCGCCAGAAGAGCCGCCTTAGTCTAGGGGCAAGACACTGAGCAATCCTGAGTAACTCTGAGCAAATATGAGCATTTCTTATTAACTGGATTCATATTGTAACATTGACCACTCCTACCTTTTGTAAAGCTTGGTTTTGACAGTGAAATTTCATAATCTGTTCTGTGGTGAAAGTTTACCCTATCAAAGTTAGGGTAATCATCAACCTATTTTGGGAGCTATTCTGACGAACCCACGGAAATAAGGTTCTCTGTGGGTTATGTCAGAATATTCCAAACTACCGTTGAAGTTGTCAAGCAGTATGGCATTAAAAGATTGCTTCTGCAGAAATGCAAATCCGGGCAAAGATTGAGGCAGGTAAATGTTGTACAGGAAATCGATTTTGATCGTTCCCCTGAGTAGGAGGCGGAGGCTATCAGGACTTGACTCCGATTTTGCTTCAGTAAAGCGTAAGTATAGTGCGCATAAGGGAATGTACTGCCAACTAAAAATCAATTGGATTACTGCTGGTCGAATGACGTTCCGTTTCTAATATAAGTATGAGCTTTTCATAAGACAGTAAGGGAACTTCAAACGCAAGTAGTACTCCATTGACCATGAAATACATGTTCAATAGTTTATTTTACTTTTCATCTGCCGTGATACTTGTGTAGCTCAAACTGGAATAGAAGATCGATTAAAGGTTCTTAAATCCCATTTCCAGAGCTTCCCACAGTCGAAGCCAACGTCGAATGGGTTGAGTCAATCAATCCGTACAATTGGAGTATGTGGCATTTATTGACTGCAAAACGGATCACCTCCAAAAAGAAACCAAGCCGGATAGATCAATCGCAAAACTGGAGTTTTCAATATTTGCAGTTGTTCGAACAGGATTGGTCTCTTTTTGGAGGTGATTCGTTCGGCAGACAATTAATTTTATCTATTTTTCGCCTTCCTACAAGAAAAACGATTAATCAATATGGAACAATCTACTTATCAATTCCTCCTCCAAATACTGCGACCTTTATCGCCTGAAATGAGAGCTTCTTACGATACGACAACAAATAATTTTCCCAGACAGTAATCATACTGCTCTTATTGGTTGCCATGGTTGTCACCGTTGCCACGTCACATTCTAGCCAGTGCTGCCAGAATACTTTAAATCGAGTTATAAATTAAACAAGTTGATGGAAGCTGATGCATTCTGAGCAAACGTGAGTTTTTTTTTGTATCAAATATGAGTGTTGTTGTTTTTTTGTTTTCGCTCACATTTTTTGGCATTCCCACCTCTTTTTATCTCGGGGGGAGAAGAACATCATAGAGTGAGCAAATTTGATGAATCCTGAGTAACTTTGAAGAATAAAGTTACTCACAAGAAAGCTGTCTTGCCCCTTGGCCTTAGTAAAACATGTGTCTTCCCACAAATAACCTAAAAATGTTATGTTAACGATCTAGACAAAATCGTCAAGAGATCGAAAGTAACAATTGTAAACAATGACTTAAAACATAAATTTCCTTGAAATGCCAGGTTGCTAACATCTATATCCACTACTGACGGGAAGGTACCCAAGTAACCACGAGGCTATAATAGCTTGCATATATAGGGCATATGCATTACGTCTAGTGCATCATTGAAGTTGGATTAAAGCTGAAAAAGGCCCCACTAAGATCGAACTAATGCTATATCTTTTGTAATGCCATAAGACATTGCTAAATTAGCATTATTGCATTGGTAATGCATCATTGCATTGGTAATGCATAATTATATTCTTAAAGTTAATCTAACGCTTCATTACTTGACAACTGTTGAATTGATGCGATCCCGCATTAATGATGTTGTTTTTGTGTTGAATAAGAGCAATAATATAATGCTTGTGGTAACTTGGGTAATAACTCCCTGTTTCTATTTCTGGTGCTATTTTGTTTTTGGGAGCAAGGAGATCCCAGAAAAAACGCTAGAAGTCATTGTTTACATATGTTACTTTCGACCTTTTGACTATTTTCTCAATAAATAACCTGTTTGTTATGTTTTCGCCCAAAACGCACTGCCGCATTTCCAGAAGGCACACTACCACACCCAGACGTGATAAACTTAATTAGTCAACTGTGGTAGGATGCGTTCACAAGATATTTGAGTTCCAATTTCAAATCATCAAATCTAGACAAAATCTTCAAAAGTCGAACGGAACAATTGTAAACAATGACTTAAAACGTAAATTTCCTGGAAATGCCAGGTTGCTAACATCTATCGCCACTACCGACGGGAAGGTAATAACCCCTGTTTCTATTTCTGGTGCTATTTTGTCTGTAGGAGCAAGCAGATACCAGAAATATACGCTAGAAGTCATTGTTTACAAATGTTACTTTTGATCTTTTGACTATTTTGTCTAGAAATGGCTGCACGGGCTGAAGCGGGTGGATAAATATGAAGAAAACGAATGTTTTTTTTAGCTCGGGAGGTACTAGCACACCGGTCCCAAGCTCGGTCCTAATCTAACTGATTCGCCCCTAAGACCGTAACTCACACCAATACACTCTCAAATATTCTGTATTCTCAAGATACTTGTACCAAAAGGTACTGAAGAGCGCAAGAGTGCATGACAAGGTGCAGACTGCAAGGTGTACTTCGGAACTAGGAGTTCTACAACAGTGAACCAATTGTAAGCCGCTAGTTGCACATTGATTGTTGCGAGCAGTGCAGCCATTTCAGCTGAAAAGCATCAAGATAAACAAATAATTCTTTAAGCTTAACAAGACACTGGCATACCAACCCGACAGGCTTGTTGCCGGAAATTGGCGTGTTCAAAGGGTTCAAAATCAGCATTCCAGTACTACTACCAGCGGGTGGATAGTCATGAAGAAAACGAATATTTTTGTTGGATCAGGAAGTACTAGCACACCGGTCCCAAGCTCGGTCCCAAGCTTAATGATTCACCCCTAAGACCGTAACTCACACCAATGCACTCTCAAATATTCTGTCAAAATAACATAGCGAATCAAAACAAAGGCGTTCGTGTGAGTTCATTATTAGGGGCGTATTATTAAGCTTGGGACCGAGCTTGGGACCGATGTGCTAGTACTGACTGAGCCAAGAAAAAAATCGTATTTGTTCGGGACCTACTGGTCTTAGAGTTAGTCTATGGTTTTACCATAAACGTAGTAAATTTGACTGAAATTTCATGGTAGTTTTGAAGATAGGCATAGTCAGGTAAAATTGTAGTTTCTACTACAAGATTTTTTTATGTGTAGCGATTTGAAAGTTGTTGTAGAACCCTTAGGTCCGAGGTATACCTTGCAGTCTGCACCTTGCTATACATTCTAGCGCTTTACAGTACCTTTCGGACAGGTATCTTTGTTCTTGTTTTGATTCGCTATGTTATTTTGACAGAATATTTGAGGGTGTGTTGGTGCGAGTAACGTTATTAGGGGCGAATCATTAAGCTTGGGACCGAGCTTGGGATCGGTGTACTAGTAATTCCTGAGCCAAAAAATATTCATTTTCTTCCTGACTATTCAGCTGCTGGTGATATTACCACTCCATATGATAATGCAAACCAGAACAACCCTGGCAGTAGCAGCTTAAGGCCTATTAAAGGGTGTTCCGGTCAAAATTTGGTCAAACAGTAATGTGTGTGAGTCGATCAAAGTTTTTATTAATAAGTCAAATTCTTTTTCTTTTTTAAGTTCAGTTTATACAGAATACAGGAGAAATATTCAGCTAAGCTTCCTTTTTACCGAATGCGAATTGACGGGTCTTTCGTTTACCACCTGCCATAAGATTTTGTACAGTCTCCTTGTCCACTTTATTCGCCGTAGAAGTGTGGTGAGGGTTCTTGTCCTTGGGAACCAATTGAACGTTGTTGGCAGCATACCACTCCATGGCCTTTTTTTCGTAACGGCAAGATGCTGCGCTGCTCGAAGCGGGATACGAACAATTTTCTCTTGTCATTATGCTCCGTTGAATTTTTATTTTTATGTGATTTTTGTTTGTCAATTTTGGTCGTGGAGTGTTCTCGGTGTTTACTGCCATTCGCAGCTTTTGAAAGATGCATCCCAATATGAGACAGGGTCGTGAAAATTGGATAAAAAAAAATCGTCCATCGAACAAAAACATCTTCGTTGTCGTTGTTACCAGTCACTTCGAAACCCAACTTTGAACAGCCTTAGCCACACTAGGAGCAGCATCGCGTGAAGATCAGCGTTCATGGTTGTGAGCCAAATAGTTTCAGTTTCCGTAGTGCATGTAGTAGTTTTGTGAAATTTTGAGGTGAAGATCACCTTGGGAAACCTATAATGATAAGGCTGAACAGAAAAAGTTGTCCTCAGAAGAATCTGTATCGTGGATATTTTTCGACGGAAAATATGTGCACTACTGAGTTGTTTCTTCCTCCGGTGTTTGCTCCGGTACGGACATGACGCTTATTGTTCTTCTGTAATGAGTTTGTGACAGTTTTTGTTGGTTTTTGACTGCGAGGTTTCCGTCAGCCAACAAAGTGCTATCAACGGAAATCGTATTCCGGTCATCAATCATTCATCTGTGTGACATAGGAGCTTCACATTTAGTGTGAGAGCATTATTTGGGAATTTTATGCTCATGGAATTGGATGCATGCAGTTATCCAGAAGGTGGACGAATTGGCTCTGGATGCTCAATTCAAAAACCTAACCAGAGATACTGGACTTTTTGGAAATCCAGGTGAGCTCTTTCCTTATTATTACTTTGGCTTCAGTTTTACAAAGAGAATTCAAATATGCGATTAATGTTTTTAGTATGAGCAAAGTATGGAATCCGAGCTTTGGGTATTATCCTTGTTTGTTTGTTAGTTATTGTATAAGGATAGATTACGAGTACTGCCCTCTGTAAATCGGCCGTGGAAGTGCTTCACGTTGCGTAGCATCATACTGCAAAGAATCTACCAGATAGTATCCGTTATCTATTCACATTTTAATACTCTTCAACCGGTTGGGTACATTCTTCACTGTGACCAGTTTTTTGATCTATTGTGGCGAGCCCCTATTTAAATAAATTTCATCGCACAGAAAAAAAGCTTTTATACTTAATGCCACAGATTTCATACCCATTTCCCAATAGACAAACATTTTGAAAAATGTGTAAAAAATACTCGATAGCTTGACGTACAGGCTCTTTACCCATTAATGGGTAAAAACGTTTTACCCATTAAATGAGTTAACCCACTTAAGTTCGAAATGGGTGATATTTTACTCATTAATGGGTACTGGCCGGTTTCAGTGTAAACAACGAGGGAACGGCATGAGATCTTGCACTCCGTGCTCATTCGAAAGGGCCCGTTATTAATTTTTGAAAAGGACACTGCAATGAAAAAAAATTGAGTCAATTGTTCCATCTAAGCATTCTTCTTTGATTATACTGTTGAGGCTAAGAGTTAAACCTGGGACTGTAACGAATTATAAAAATCCACGGATGTTCAATGAATTTAAGGATTGTATCGAAAATAAGCTATCCACGAACAGTTGCGTTTTACGCGTGTATTTGTGATGGTTTTAATGTGTTCATCATAGCATGCTGTGTGTTCGACTGTCATCTTTCGTTTGTTTACTTGTTTACACGGCGTTTGTTTTCACAATGTCGCGCATTGAGAAAGTCGTGAAAATTAAGGTTTTGGACACATGGCTCCGTGAAAAGAGTGTAACTATGCGACAATTGGCAAAGCGCATTGTAATTCTTCACGCGAGTGTAAAATCCATCATAACCAAGTTTGCGGTACACTGTTCTTTGGTTGAACTGTCAGGAAGAAGCAGAAAAACCCGGATCTTCCAACCCTAAACTGGATCAAGAAGTGGTAGCTCTAATTCGGAAGAACAAATCAATGTCGATACGCGTTTTGGCCAATAAAGCGGGAACCAGCCGGAATGATACAACGTATCAAGAAACGAAACAAGCTGAAGACGTACAAAAAGCAGAAAATGATGGACGACAAGACTTATTTCAAAGAGGACGCAAAAACCCTTCCAGATCCACAATATTACACTGCCGTCGTAGGGGAGGCTGGCAAGCAATATCCGTGTTTTGGAATGCGCAAGGTGTAATATTCATCGACTATCTTGAACAAGGTAAAACCATAACAGGCGCATACTATGCAACGTTATTGGATCGTTTGAAGGATGAAGTCCAGAAAAAACGGCCGCATTTGCAGAGAAAAAGTGTGCTCTATCATCACGACAATGCGCCTGCTCAGTCATCCTCGATTGCTCAAGCAAAATTGAATGAAATTTGGTATCAATTGGTTCCCCATCCACCGTATTTGCCAGACTTGGCCCCCCAGTGACGTCTATTTGTTCCCAAACCTGAAGAGATGGCTCACCGGTAAGCGATTTTACTCAAATGATGAGCTCATAGCTGAAACCGATGGCTATTTTGAAGGACTTCCGAAGGAGTACTATTCGGATGGGATAAAAAAATAGAAAATCGCTGGACTCGCTGTATCGACCTAGAAGGAGAGTATGTTGAGAAATAAAACCGAATTTGGCAAAAAAAAAAAGTTTTCGTATTTGATATTAAAGGGACTTTTCAGGCAACCTAGTATGTTCCTGCGGTGTGAAGTCTACAATTTTTTTCACTAAAGGAAGAATCAATGCGGAAATCTATCTATCTGAGGTTGCTGGCTTTATATCATAAGCATAGTACCACTCCACTGTTTTGGCCGGATTTAGCGTCGGCGCATGATGCCAAAACAACTCTCAATTGGTTTGCGGAAAAGGGTATAGATTTCGTTGAGATTGACATTAATCCGCCAAATTGCCCTCAGCTTCGGCCCATCAAACGCGATTGGGCGATTTCTGAAGATGGTCTTCAAATAGATTGGTAAAACAGCTGAGAATATGCAGGGCGGCAAAGGCGTCCAAAAAAGGTCATGAAACACTTGTCCTCAACTTGATGAAAAGTGTTCGAACAAAAATTCGCAAATTCGCAAAAGGATAATATTAATTTTATCCGGTCTTTACAATGTTCAAGTTCACTCCCGTAGAATAAAGAATCTTCCGTTTGTTTGAATAAAACATAATTTTTTATACGACCTGAAAGTAAAATAAGTGCATAACTTATCTGCGATACAGTCCTTCGCTGACAAACAATTAGCTTGAAATTTTATGAAAGAAGTTGACTGGGTTTTATTCATTTATTTTGTAATAATTGTTCAGCCTGCTAACCATTTACACGTGTTTCTCACAACATCATTTTCATCTCAACATTTTCCCATTCAGACAAACAGTTCTTCATTCAATGGTAGCCCCACGCCATCATCATATCCGCCGATGGCGTGGCTGTATTTTCCGTTTCAAAACTCAGAACAAGCACACGCACACAGTCGCCTCAATCCATCCATCAGCAGAGACTCGCAGAGCAAAAAAGCCTTACACCCCCAGCTGTTCCCCTCAGCCGTTTGATTCGAAAGCATAACATACGACCAATGGCAAATCAACAGCAGACTGAGGAAGAAGAACACACATACACACACACACACATACACCAAACATCAACACTAAGCCCGCACAATGGCCATTCATTTGATGAACTTTTCACCGCCGGTCGTTCGATGATCGGCATCAAGCGCTACTTCATTGCCCTGGACCGGAGAGGTTTATCCGTCGTGACCAGCTAGCTTTCCGCTGCCGGGGGAATAACCGTGGCATATGCGCTACGAATGCATATCGAAATGTGACAGCCACAATTCGACTCGCAATGCTATTCCTTTTCCGAGTCATGCTTGCATAGTCAGAAGGTGCAAGACCCATACACAAGGAACGCCCCTCCCTGCAATGGCTCGCAATCAATTTCAATTAATTTAAATTTCAAATTAAAATTCAAATGATTCAATTAATTCTCCGTCACACTTGCAGTCCCGATGCTGGTTCGGTCGATCCGAGGGAACGAATCCAAATCGGAAGGTCTAGTCGCACCCGGACGAGCGCCATGGTCAAGTGGGCAGCTAATGATGCAAAACAACGGGTCCTGATTCTGGGAAGGCTTCCAGCAAAAAAAAAAAAAAAAAAAAAAAAAACAGCAGAGCGAGAGAGAAAAAGCGTCAGTTCGGAATTCAAAGCCAACGGAAATTCCGAGTAAATTGTAACAAAGCGAAAAAGCGCCGAAAAATTGCCACGAAATGTCCGGATGGTAAACACTATCAAAGCTAGAAAGCAATTAAAAAGTGAACCGGACGAATCTGCGCCAACGGTGACGGGCCGGATAGACTCCCCCAACAGCATCCTGGCCAAAAGTGGTGGGTCTCACTTCAAAGTACTTTTTGGTTGCCTGGTTCCATTTTTTTGTTTTCGAATTTTGTCTGAGCAGTTTACACAGTTCGCTGGATCGATTCGATTTTCAATCTGCAATTGTGAAACGGGCAGAAATAGGACGGGGGGTATTCAACTAATTGCTGCATGAACAATAAATAAGAATAACTTTTTTTTCTGGCTGCCTAGAATTGATTGTTAACTGGACCATAGAAAAAAAATTATTCGAAGGATGAAAAAAATTGGCCTGGATTGAAAACTTTAAACTATTTTCAACACATTGCAATGAGTAGTTGATAGTGCATTGTTGATGCAGGTTTCGTTAACTATTAAAACATAATTGATGAAGTCCTTTCATGAAGGTATTATTTGACACATTACAGGGTGAGGAAATATTCTCCGTGTTTTTTCTCTCTCTCAGTGTACAATTCGGATTTTATAGATGCTGAAATGTGCTCACCTATGGCGTATTTGACCTTGGTTCATTACAAAAAAAACCACAAAGTTCCATTTGAATTCGTTAACGCGTAGGGTCACTATGAAGCCAAATCCATTACGAAGTGAGGTGATTGAGCTGTTTTAGCAAGAAAACCCTCCTGTGTTTATCGCTAGGACATTGAAAATGCCAATACAAACAGTTCGAGATGCTATAAAACGATACAATGAGCTTGGAAATTCGAAGAATCGTCCAGGAAGAGGCAGAAAAAGAACTATGAGGACTCCTCAGAGCCGAAGTATACTTCGTCAAAGGGTTAAATACAATTCTAGACGATCAATCCGATACATGACGAAATCATTGACAATTGACCCCAAATCAGTACGGACTATTATTCATGAGGATTTAGGATTACGTTCTTATAAAATTTCAATGTACCACTACCTGAATGACAGTATGAAAGACAATCGGTACCGGAAAGCAAAGATTTTGTTGAAGGACTTCGGTAATGGACGTCATCGTACAATTTTATTCACCGATGATGACATTTTTTCTGTTGAGCATTACCACAACCACCAAAACAAACAATAGCCAGATTTTGCCGAAGGGTTCCTCTAACCGCATGAAAACAACCAGATCACACCATTTCCAGCTTCGTGGAAATTACGCGGGTCGTTTTTGACTAGGGGCGATACACTAGTGTATTTTCTATTCAGGTCAACGTATTGATAATTGTATTTGCGTATTTTTTTTGAATGAATAGGTAGTTTGTGTATTGATGTATTGTTGTACATTTATATCGAATGAATGTAATTTGTCGTGCAGTAGAAGAATGATGTGTATTTTTTTTTGTATTTCTGTATTGATATCAATTGATAGTGTTTTCTGTCATTTCAGCGCCAACATTAGATTAGGGCGAATCTGCTTTTGTAAACAATGGCACAAATACAAATTAAGCACTATTTAAGGAAGAAGAGCTTTATCTCTATTCGCTGATGTATTCAATTTGAAGGAATTGTATTCAACTTCCGATAAATTAGCAGACAAAGTGTTTGTTTACAAAAGCAGATTCGCCCTAATCAAATGTTGGCGCTGATTTCTATCATTTCAATGTTTACGTTTGCAATCGGAACCCATAAATTGGTGCGTCGAAGAAACCACGATTGATTATTGAAATTTTCGATTCTGATCATCCCTCTTTAGTTAATCGATTAAAAAAACTCTTAGTTGAGGCGCCCACTGATGTTGTGGAAATGTGTGTGATGCCATGAAAAGCATGAAAATATCGAGTCAGAGTCTTGTGGTTTGATGCTAGTAGGTGTCACCGCTCCACCACATCAGTAGGCGTCTGGCTTTAGTTCTAGCTTCTTCTCTCAAATGGAAACTTCCTCCCTATTCGTATTGCAGATTTCTCAACAGATTTTACCAGTATGGGCAAAAATATAGATATATAAAATTCTCAATAACTTTATTCGGTTCGACTAGCTTCGCGAAAATCATCTGGTTTCTTGGGTTTAAAATCACAATGACTCTCGCAATGATATACAAGAGAATTATTCTCACAATAGGTGTCACCTTCTTTCAGTCTTGGTTTATTTTAGCTGGGTAATTTTAACAGTGGAATTGATTATACCCGTTTTGAGTGTATTCTTTTGACAGCTTATCGCTGAAGATAAATAAGCGATTCCGTTTGTTTATATTTATCAGCTACCATGGAAGCCATACGGGAGCAAGTTTTAAAATTACATTTGCAAAAGCTTAGACCGTGTCAGATATTCAATAGCCTTAAGCAGTTCGGAGTGAGTAAGCGTTTTGTTTTTTTTGTACCTTGAAACGGTTCAAGGAAACTGGAAATGTCCATATTCAACACAAAGGAGATGCCAGACGAACTGCCAGAACGAAGAAAAAGATCAAATGTGTGAGGGAGCGAATAAGACGTAATCCGGCCGTATCTGGCCGTAAATTGAGCAAACAATTTCAAATGTCCCCTGCTTCAATGAACAGGCTCCTCAGACATGATCTGGAATGCAAGCCGTACAAGAAACAATGGGTTCACGGGTTGACGGAGCGTCAAAAGCAAGCCAGGGTCCAAAGAAGCAGAAATCTTTTGGTTCGGCACGGTGACTGCGAGATTTTATTTTCGGATGAAAAGCTCTTCCTCCTTCAGGACAGTCATAATCAACAAAATGATCGTGTGTATGGCAAAAGTCTTGCCAATATTCCAAGAGATAAACTAGCTGTAGAACGCTATCAGAATGTATCGAAAATCATGGTATGGGGCGCCGTTTCACGAAAAGAAAAACTTCCTCTTCTTTTCATAGAACCTAACGTAAAAATCAACACTGAATATTACATCGAGCAGGTTTTGAAGAACCATCTGCTTCCTCATGCTTCAACGCTGTATGGGAATACACCATATTGTTTCCAACAGGACTCAGCTCCAGCTCACAAGGCAAAGAAGACACAAGCGTGGTGCGCGGAAAATTTGCCCGATTTCATCACAAGCGAAGAATGGCCTGCATCTTCACCGGATCTCAACCCACTTGACTACTTTGTTTGGGGTTATATGCTTCAACATATAGGCCCTACGAAAGGGCTTACTTTAGATCGATTCAAGAAACATTTGGTTGATATTTGGGACCAAATTCCTCAGGAAATCGTGCGTGCCAGCTGCGATGGGTTTACAAAGCGTTTGCGCAAAGTTATCAAGGAAAAGGGCGAGAGATTCGAATTGAATTAATATGGTTTATTTCTATAACATGTATCTTTCAAATGAAAAATAAATGCTATGATTTGGTTGATTTGTTTTGCTGTAATCCCATTTTGTTTTAGTGACACCTATTGTGAGACACCCTGTTTATTATAGTTTCAGTTGAAAACCGAACTTATCGACTAGCGACAATCGATTTTACTGTCGATCCATACGTTGCTGTATAGCGAATCAGATGCGCCATACAGCGCACTACTTCCGACATTAGGTATAACGTACAGAACGAGAGTAAAATGGATTGTCGCTGGTCGATAAATTTAGTTTTCAACTGAAACTATAATACAATTTTCGGTAGTTTTCTATAAATTACAGAAAATCTGTATGTTTGATAGCTGGAATCTTGTAAAATAGCAAAGCATTTTCCGACCATACACAATCCTGGGTTGGCTGTTGTAGAGACGATGGATGCGCCAGAAGAGCTGCCTTGGGTATGAAAGGCTCTTCATCCATCAATCTCTTTGCACAACACCTGGCCAGGTCCTTATGATCAGCAAGGGATGGGAGGGAAGTGTTGATTAGATGTCTACTTAAGAAGATGCTGAGAACTCATGCTACCTTCATAGACATCTGGAGTTGGAAGTTGGATGGGATTGTGCGGGAGGCTTTCCTTGGCGAAAAAGCATATGTATATTCATATCTATATTGGTCGTTGGGAGTGACGAAGCTAAGAAAGTTAATGCACTCCTTTGTTGTCCACACAGGCGTTTCCTACTTGTATCCAAGCTCCAAATCCAAGGGTGTAGCGCCTTTTCTTGCGTGAGAGCTTGACTGTCGGTTGGGACATGAGCACTAACTCTTGTCCTAGCCTTTTATGGCTTATGGTTATAGCGCCATTACTCGCTTTCTGAAAAGAGAAGAAGGACGCGCCGACACAGAGTCACACACTCATATATATACACACATACAAGCACACAAACTCTCACACACACACACATGTACACACACGCAAACACACACTTACACTCACACACTCACATATTTATGGTTTGTAAATAGATTGAACCAAACGGTAAAAAAAAAAAAATTATGTACAGATATAAAAGGAATATAGAAAGTTAAAAGTACTTAGCTGAATTCCATTTAATTACGTGTTCGATCCAAAAAGCCCGATCAGGCAACTAGCATCGAGCAATGCCCATCACCTCCAGCTGAAGACTGAAGACACGGGTATCGTTTCATCTAACAATTTCTTCATAATCCAACAAGAAGCACAGAATTAAGTCCAGTTGATAATTACGTCGAAACATTTTCGAAAAACTTCACATGCCAGATTTCACAGAAACGATTGATCCACATCGCAGGGCATTGAGCAAGGTACACACAATCGTAGCAAGGACACCGTTGGGGCAACGCACAAAGTATGATGATGGTCGGTTGGCACTCCCGTAACAATTAATGGAAGCACACTCCGGAGAGCACTCCACTACCGAAATTGAAATAAAAACACAAATAAAAATAAAATTTAAACGGAGCAAAAATGACAAGCAATTTTTTTCACGTCTCGCTTCGCGCCCCGCACACTAGATC
>JAHHFK020002330.1:0-186384 GCA_024533555.2 Aedes koreicus | reverse complement strand
TTCACCATCAGTGTTTTGTGCCTGCCTACACTTCTTTTGCGGGGTCGGACTTCTTTCCCTCTTCTCACCATTTAGGGTGCAGTAACATGTAGCGGAATATATTTTTTAAAATTGTTCTCAATTTGTTTCTTAATAATGAGATGATGTATTTAGAAAACTATCTTAAATTTTGAACTCGCATCTCCATTCACACTGACCAACATAAAACTTCCTACCCTATTTCCCTTTTGAACTGCCAAGATGAGTTCATGCAAAATCCTCTGGCATGCTATTCAGTGATGCCAACGCCTTTTCTGCTATGCCATCATGAAAACCCCCACACCAAGATCAGGTTTCTGCCGTAGCTACCGTCCCTCCACGGGCGGTATTTCCTCTAACGATGACACCAATTTCTGTACTGTTTCGTCTTATTCGACCAACACCTGGAGTACTTTGTTACCTTATATCCAACTTGTGCATGAGCGAAATTTAAACCATAAGGCAGTGGAGCCAGCAGCCTCTAAGAGGATGCAAAGCAACGGCGTCGGATACATATATCCGTGTACAATGTGAATGAGACAACCTTAGAATGATAGAATAAACTATTGCAATCGACAGCAGTAAATGCGTGATTGCTGCCGTTGAAAACTGCTGCAACATGCAATGGTAACCAGAAGCGGTTCCAAGTTTGGACAACTTTGCATCTTCGAACCATGGTTGAGTTTTATTCGAACCAGCGGGCGAGTAGGACCATGGCAACCGAAGTTCATCGTTTGGGATATGCTGGAAGAATGTATGATTCACACTTAGCGATGATATGGTATGGAATATGCACTGACTAGTGTGTTGATTGAACTGTAATAGAAGAATTAATGTGCATGCAACGGAATTTGATTGTGTTTTGGCAGTTGGTCATTACATACAGAAATTCCGGGACAATTTGGTTGAAGTGACCCAACACTATTCGCACCTTCAAGAGCGCCTTGTGCGCCTCAAAAATCTAATAGAAAGAAAAGAAAATGACACTTGTATACTAGAATCACATATTCCCATCATTTAACAAAGTTTTAACATGTTAACAGTTATTTATCCTTTGGATCTTTGGAATTTAAATCAAATAGTTCTTTGCATTTGCAATATTATTGATCATTGCAATATTAATGAATCTTCGTTCCAAAATCTTACACTCAGCCAAATAATTTAAGAATTTCATAAGGCTCAACTTATGAACGATGCTTTAAATTTCATAAGATTGACGTATGAATGGATTTTGTTTTACACGATGTTGTTCTTGTTCGCCTTTTAGCTTTCTTATTTAAAGCTGTTGATGTATACTAGTGGTCAAGTCACTGGACCCATAACCTCAACGTTCAAGGTTCAAATCCAGGTTTGCTCCATATTTTTATTTTTTCAACATCATTATATTTCATAAGGTAAATTGATGAAATTCATAAATATTTCTTGTAGCAAATAATCGTAATGCAATCTTATGAATATCGAAAGTTTATTTCGCGGAGTGTGGAACAATTACATACCTTAAAATGAGATGATTGTCAAAAATTCGTTCGCGTTTAAACCATTTTCTGATGTAGAAAACATGGATTCGCTAAGGTTTAGTTCGGTAAAGCGTTTGAAGTAATCACAGATTAGTTCTGTAAAGTTTTTACGACTTTTCGCGAATTGGACTTGGTTTTGAGTTTGTTGAGTTTTGAGATCCACATAATCTATTTTCACATAAGATTCCATCTTAAGTTAAGTATACATAATGATTCCAATCGCCATCAATGTAAAGTTCCCTCTCGCCGTTAAAAAAAGTTGTAAAAGTATTTTTTTCACCGCATGATTATACCTAGTTTGCAAAAAGCTATTTATGCCATTTCTTTTGGGTTACAAAATGACACCAGCTTTTGTTATTCTGAGATTATTTGCTGAGTTTTTCGTAAATAGTCAAAGTAATTTGAACTCTGAATTATAATAGGACATATTGTTTATGAATTCTGTATATTATGCAATCTTTGATCCATTTACAAAAAATAGTTCTCTGAATTGAATACTGAAACCATTTTAAAATCCAAGAATGACATAACTTTTCAGGACATTTCTTTTTTTCAGTTGGGCCATGTGAGTTTCATAACAGACTGCATTTTGCGATTAAGCTGATATGGGATGACTTGTAGTTATTGCTATCTTTTGTTGCTTTCTTTTTACTAAACCTCGTGATTTCGGTGATGTAAATCTTGGTATTTAGAGGATCAACATAGCTGAAACTGTAATTGAATTAGTACCGCAAGTGTGCACGCGTATTGAAATGGTTCTCCAATCTATATCCAGTATAGAAACTGAGATGTGTATCTTCAAAATTGGACTTCCGTTGGGAGGCCCTTTCTGCGGAAGGGAAGTAAACCCGTTGGTCCCGGCCCATGTGTTGATGGGTTACATAGAGTCCAGGTCGTCGTGACGAACCAGCTGAAAGTTACGTATGTAAATACGAAAAAAAAAAAAAATCTACAAGGGACGGTCGTATGGGCTTGTGGTACATGATTACCTAGAACTACTAATCAAACATATATATTGTGTCCCAAAAAAGAATAAGCACGATTTCTACACGAAACTGCACGAAACGAGATGACGTAAGACAGCTGATGTTCACTGTGTGTAATTGTTTACATTCTGAAAACTACTTTTGTCAGAGATAGATTGTTGCAACGAAGTCATCAAAACCTGAGGTATTTCTACCGAAAAGCATAAACAGATTGAGCACAAATTGTGCCCTATTCCCAATATTTCACTAAGTCAAACTAAGGCGAAACTGGAAAGTGTGAGTATCGGAGCGGTTCAAAATGCCATCGGGAAGTTTGGTGAGAATTGCAGCTTTGTGGACGCACCGAAATGTGGTCGAAAACCGGGACCAATGGACCGAAAGGTCATGACGGCTATTTCGAATAAAAAAAACAGTTCTGGTCGGGATGTAGCCAAACAGCTGGGTAAGAACTTAGAAGTCTAACGTACCAAGGCAAGAATCCACCTAAAAACCTTCAATAAGCAGAAGATGCCAAAACGCAGTGAAAACAGGCTGCAATCGTCAAGCTGCGGGCTCGGAAGCTGTATGACGGTCTACTGTGAGGAAAATAGGCGTGTAAATTAATTTAACTATAAGACGCTTCCGGGAGTACAATATTACATCGTGTGTGAAGGCCAGGACGCCGATGATGCCGATAAGTAATTTTTTACCGAGAAATTCAGTAAATAGGTACTGATTTGGAAAGCTATTTGCAAATGCGGAACGTTTGTGATATCAGAGACGATGAAAACTGATACGTACATCCGGAAATGCTTAAATCGGCGTTTGCTGTCAATGATCAGGATGCATGAAGGTCCAGTATTGTTTTGGCCGGATTTGGCATTTGTGCATTATGCGAAAGACACCATAGCATGGTTACCTTACCATACCAATCAGACAATTCGCTAGCCTCGCTGTCTGCGGAGCACAGTGATTCCAAGGCGGAAAAAAGTCGAAAAATCAACTTCCTCATTTTACAATAAATATATTTGTCTAATTTTATACACTTTTTGAAATTTCTTTTTCCAAAATTTTATGAAGATTGGATGAACATTGTGCTCTCTACAATTTTTCAAAGTATGGGTCCTACATGGTCGTGGTATTTGACTCCCACATAAAATGTATGGAGAATCGAAAAAAAACTTCAACTAAGTTTTCAAATGTGAGCACTCATGCGCACATACACCACAGTAGGCCTATTTTGAAGATTTTTTTTACCAGCTTTCCTAAAATGTGGGTTTTATCTTGCGCAAACTTGCGCAACAACGATTCTGGGAGGCCAGAGTCCTGGAATGTCTGGGAGACCAGAGTCCTGGAATGTCTGGGAGACCCTTGAAGTTGGTAAATACAAAAATCTCATACAAGATTACCAAGGTCTTAACCCTGTTACAAACAAGGAAGTATACATATATATATGTAACTTCCTTGTTTGTAACAGGGTACATATATATAGATATATATATATCTTTATCTTTATATATATATATATCTATATATATATATATATATATATATATATATATATATATATATATATATATATATATATATATATATATATATATATATATATATATATATATATATATATATATATATATATATATATATATATATATATATATATATATATATATATATATATATATATATATATATATATATATATATATATATATATATATATATATATAATCATATATATATATATGTATATATATATAAATATCTTGAAAAACCGACTTTTGATCCTGGAGGAACGGTTGTGATATACAACGAACTCAGCTCGATGCACTGAATGTCTGTGTGTGTGTGTGTCCGTGTGTGTGGGAGTTTGTGTGTGTGTGTATGTGTGTGTATGTGTATGTGTGTGTGTGTGTGTGTGTGTGTGTGTTGTGTGTGTGTGTGTGTGTGTGTGTGTTTGAATCTGGAAATTCCCCGCTGAAGCGGCCAATTTTGGCCTAAGATCAGAACCCATAATGCGGCACCTCAAATAACATGCGAATTCAAAAATAATGTCCAATGGTCATGATATCCAAAGTCCAGAACTACATTGTACTTATCCGGGTTGATGTTCCGGCTCCGTACTCCCGGGAAAGTGGCCACATTCAGTTTTGGGTCGAAACCCATCAGGTGTCACATCAAATAACATGACAACTCAAAAATAAGTGCAATGGTGATGATATCAAGTTACCAGGACCATAATGACCACATCCGGGTTCTTATTCCTAGTACTCTCAGGA
The DNA here is from genome assembly GCA_024533555.2 of Aedes koreicus. NCBI lineage: Eukaryota > Metazoa > Arthropoda > Insecta > Diptera > Culicidae > Aedes > Aedes koreicus. The sequence goes on along the minus strand of JAHHFK020002330.1, from coordinate 181,602 downwards.
AAGTGTTAAAATGGTCAGATCTCACGATAGGTGGATAAATTTAAGTGTTTATTTTCAAATAAATTTACATGCAATGTGAGAACGAATTCACTTTTGTAACCAATTTTTGATTCCGACTGGTTACTGCATGGTCTTCCGGATCATCCGCAATATGCGGAATATCTGAAGAGTTGTGCATCACTTTCGTTTTAGAGTAACACGATTTTCACCAAACATTTTTACAAAGGAAAAAATAGATTGCTTAGAAAACCGATTGCTGATGCAATGCGCGGGATTCCTAGAGAGAAACGATCCTGAATCCTGGCTCCTTGGAAAAATGCACTGCCAGTGGTTCAAAAGTTATAATTCTTTGAGAAATATATATTTTCTAAAATTTCCTTTTTTGGACCACCCTATTTAAAATGGATCACTCTAATGACAAAATGAAAAATTCGAGTCATATATTTTTTGAAAAGGAACAAACCTACCTAGTATTGCAGAATTCTAAGATCCACTTCATCTTTTTGGTTTCGAATTGCTGAATTATCAAATTTTACGAATGTTCCGGAACTTCCGGAAGACCATGACACGGCCACTTAGAGCCGTACATTGTTCTCCACATCGCTTTGCTTCTTACATTTTATGTACAAATGGTTTTGAAAAGAATCGTATTGCTTTAGAACGAGACTAATGAATTCACCATTTTATCGGATGGCCAGGAGGCCATAAAGTGGCCATATCTAAAAATGTTGGCCTAATACGACAATTTAGATAACATATTTTAAATCAGCGGCACAAAATTATTTGGAAACACACAACTTAGCTATGTAAATTCCATTTTTAAGACTTTTTTTCCGCTTTTTGTATGGAATGGAATCACTGTGCGGAGGGTCCGCAGGTCGCCTTCTTCTTGGTCGATCCACCTTGCTCGTTGCGAGCCTCTTCTTCTTGTACCCGTCGGTTTGTTTTCAAGAACCATTTCCACAGAGCTGTCGTCCGACGTTCTTACGACATGCCCAGCCCATTGTAGTCGACCGATTTTTGCGATGTGTATGATGGGAGGTCCTCCCAGCAACTGATGCAATTCGTGGTTCATTCGCCTCCTCCACGTTCCGTCTTCCATCTGCACTCCACCGTAGATCGTACGCAGCACCATAGCATGGTACGATGCCAATAAAGTTCAATACGTACCGAAACTTATAAGCAGCAAAGCACAATGATACTTTTTGTTTGAGAGAAATGTGATTTATCTTCAGTGACTAAGAAACTGTTATCCGATTGAAGTAAACGTATTAATTATTGTGATCCTGAAAAGGGCCATTGCGGTTGATATGAAAAAAAAGTATATTCAGTGGTCCTGAAAAGAGCCGATTTGGTGATCTGTTGTTTTTGAATGAAACTGCAATTGTTCAGACGCGACTTTTATTCGTCACAGTCCGCTCGATTGTGGTACGGGAGACAAAGCCTAAACCTCGGTATGCCCGAAGAACCATCAGCTGAGAGCTGATATCTAATACTGAGACAATATCCGTTCGTCACCTTTGTTATGTACTAGCGTTGAGTAGCATAGTTTGGAAAGAAGAGTCGCACGAACGTAGTATGAAGCAAAATTCATGAAAGGGGATGGGCATCGGCTGTAAAATCAGACCAGAGTGTCGAATCGGAATTATGAAACCTGACGAAATAAAAGGAAAATGGCAATTTTGAACCATATGATACTCGGTTTTGAGAACGCTGATAGGGAAAATCAAAACTTTAACCTGTTTACAGGGTGGCAACATAGAAATGATACACTTGAAATTTTTTATAAAATTTAAACTCGATTGAATTTTTACTCATTGCACTCACTTCACGACCACTTTTGAACTCTTCATACTATTAGTATGACCGGTTTTCTAAAAAGCAGATTTCCCAATGGCTTTCTGCAACATTTTCAACAATTCCGCACAAGAAATTTCGTTGGAAACACAAAATTTCAAACAAAATCTTTGCTCAACCAAATTATTCATGGAGAAATGCGACAAAACACAAATACTTGCCTGTTATAAAAAGCTGCCAAACAAATACTAGTAATTGGATCGGACATCTGTCAATTAAAGATGTGCCAAATTTAAAAAAAAATAACCGTATCGGTCCAGAGTGACTCATTTAAATTAATAACTTCCGGTACTTTTTGATCATAGTGTACTGGGAATAGATATGTTATGATCATACAATGTTTGTGGATCTGTTTTCTTCAACTAATAACCCGTTCGCACTATAACCTATATTACGTGATATCTATCTTGACTATTTTGATACCAGCATCAATACATCTAGTTTTCACTGGAAATAACGTGCGTGGCATTTGATATCAAAATACTCTATATCAAATAATATAGGCAATAGTGTGAACGGGGTATCAAAACTGTTAAGTGTGTGGTAGAAAATGTTAATATAACGGTTACTTGGATATATTATCCTGTAATATCTTGATAATCAGATCAGCAATCAAATTTCTCGTTCCATGAAAATCCAGCGTGTTGACAAGTTATCGGCACGATTGGAGCAGCAAACTCTCCCCCAACAAACCTCCCGTCATTTCAATTTTTCCCCCCCCCGATTTATCCCCCCACCATAACAAAAATGGCGGCACCCCATAAAACTGTGAGTCATTCCACCAAGTTGACAAAAAAGAAATTTAAAAAAAAACTGAAAAAGAAAAAAATGGAGCATCAAATCGAATGTTCCAGTTTTGACATGTGTTCTCTAGGCTAGGCTCTTCAGTGGTTCCGAATCATAAGAAAAGGGGGCCGAATGGTTGAAATATATCGACAAAGATTTTTTGCTATGGCCAAAGTAATGAACGTAAACAATGGCGTCTTCCGAGAATTTACCTACACCCAGGACTTTCCCTCTCTTCCGAGGACATCCAAAACCCCTAATGCCTCGATTTAAGAACAGAAGCCCCTTCCTCGACTGGGCTGTTCTCATTTGATGACATTGTCGAAGGTATCTTCAAGTACCTCAAAAATTGCGGTTTCTTCCGATATCGATCTTCCGTTTCATGATTTTAATATTATTCGTCTTGATCGTGAGCATTCGCGTAGAGGAGGAGTACTTTTGGGGATCAAAAAGTGCTACTCCTTCTAGAGAGTGAATTTTCCTCCAATTCCAGGTATTGAAGTTGTCGCATGTCAGGTTGTTATCTATTATCTATATATATAAAAATGGATTTCTGTCTGTCTGTCTTTCTGTCTGTCTGTCTGTCTGACCCTAATAGGCTCGGAGTCTACTGAACCGATCGGCGTAAAAAATTGTATGCAGGGGTTTTTGGGGCCGGGGAAGGTTCTTATGATGGTTTGAGAGCCATGGGGGCTCCCATACAAATGAAGCACAAAGTTCTGAATAACTCGAGAACTAATCAAGCAAAGGAACCCAAATTTAGCATGTTTGAGAGGAAAAATATTTCTATATGAGTTTGGGACCCCCCCCCCCCCCAAAAAAGCACACCCACACAAAACACAAAAAAAATTACAAATATCCCAAAAACCAAACAACAAAAGGCCCCCAAATTGGACATGGGGGTTTTGCGGGAGGCGGAAATGGTTTTATTGGGGATTTAGGACCCCCCCCCCCCCCAAAAGGGGTGTTGTCATACAAATGAAACTGAAATTTCTTTATAACTTTAGATCTAATAAAGCAAATTTAACCAAATTTGATAGGCGGGGATTTTAAAGGCAATAAATGTTTCTACGGTAGTTCGAGACCCCTCCTCTCTCTCTGGTAGGGAGGGGAGCGGTGCTCCCATACCAATGAAACACAAGTTTCTGCATAACTCGAGAACTAATCAAGTAAATGGAACCAAATTGGGCAAGTGGAGGTTTTTGAGGGCAAGAAATGTTTCTAAGGTAACTCAAGACCCCTCCGCCCTCTGTAAGAGAGCGGCACTCATTCAAATGAAACACAAATTTGTGCATAACTCGAGAACTAATCAAGCATATGGAACCAAATTTGGCATGTGGAGGTTTTTGGAGGAGAGAAATGTTTCTATTGTGGTTTGAGACTCCTCCGCTCACTGAAAGATGGGTCTCTCATACAAATGAAACACGAATCTCTGCATAACTCGAGAACAAATCAAGCAAATGAAACCAAATTTGGCATGTTGAGGTTTTTGGAGGCAAGAAATGTTTCTATGGCAGTTCAATACCCCTCCCCATTTTGAAGGGGGGCTCCCATACAAATAAAAAGCAAATTTCTGCATAACTCGAGAGCTAATCAAGTAAATGAAACCACTTTTAGCAAATGGGGGTATTTGGAGGCTAGATTTCTATATACATAAAAATGAACTTCTGTTTGTCTGTCTGTCAGTCTGTCAGACCCTTATAGACTCGGACACTTCTGAACCGACCAACGTGAAAATTTATATGAAGGGGTATTTGGCGCTGGGGAAGGTTCTTATGATTGTTTGAGACCCCTACGCTCTCAGGAAGGGGGGCTCACATGAGACACAAATTTCTTCATAACTCGAGAACTAATCAAGCAAATCGAATCAAACTTGGCATGTGGGGAGATTTAACGCAAGAATATTTCTATGGTGGTTCAAGACCCCTCCCCTTTTGAAAGGGGGGGGGAAAAAAAACAAATGAAACTCAATTTTTTATTATAATCGTAGAGCCCAGTGAGCACAACCAAAAAGGGGTGGCCAATTATGGTGGTTTGGGACCCCCCCCCCCCGGGGGGCCCCCCCCAAAAAAAAACAAATATACATAAAAAAAAAAAAACCCAACTAAAAATTTTATAAAAGAGTCCCCCCCCCGCTAAAAAAAAAACACCCCCCAAAAAAAACCAAAAATGTACCAGTTATATTAAATTTTCCTTCATTTAGTTGCAAGCGTAGCAACGCACGCACCGGGTTCAGCTAGTTAAAAATAAAAGCCTTTGCATTGCTTCTTTGTATATTCCTCCTAGAGTCTCAATATCCAAAAACTACATTCAGATATTTCAGCGCCAACATTAGATTAGGACGAATCTGCTTTTGTAAACAATGGCTTTCGTAGTCATTTTCTCTTGAACAAAAGGTCACAAAGACAAATTAAGCACTCTTTAAGGAAGAGGAGCTTAATCTTTATCCGCTGATATATTTAATTTGAAGGAATGGTATTCAACTTCCGATAAATTAGCAGACAATGTGTTTGTTTACAAAAGCAGATTCGCCCTAATCAAATGTTGGTGCTGATTTGTTCGTTTCTTCCTGCTCCGCGGTTAATCATGGGAAATTTCAACTCTCACGGCACATGCTGGGGAGAACTACACGATGACAACCAACAACCGGTCTGTGACAACTTCAATATGACAGTTCTAAACAATGGAGAAGTTACACATTTGGCTGGTCCATCCTCACTTGGCAGTAGATTAGACCTCACACTTAGTTCGAATTCATTATCGTTGGATTGCACATGGAATGTGATTCAAGATCCCCACGCTAGCCACCGGGTTCAATCCATAGGAATGCATCAACGGCGCATGTGATCTAACCCGTTACATCGATTGGACGAAAGTTCAGGACAGCAGTAGATGAAGCCGTAACGACGGTAGAAGAGCTTCCACCGCTGGAGGAATATAACTTCCTCTCCAACCTGATCTTAGACAGCGCGCTTCAAGCTCAAACTCGACCAGTTCCAGGAACGTCATTTCGCAGGAAACCTCCTTCTCCATGGTGGGATCAGCAATGCACCGAGGTTTATCGTAAAAAGTCCGACGCGTTTAAAGTTTTCCGTAGACGTGGAACACCTGAGCACTTCGAAGTATACACGACTCTCGAACGCGAACTTAAGAGCCTCATCAAGGCCAAGAAACGCGGTTACTGGCGAAGATTCGTGGACGGGCTATCGCGCGAGACGTCGATGAGTACTTTTTGTAATACGGCGCGAAGATTGCGTAACCGAACTACGTACAATGAGAGCGAGGAGTACTCGGACCAATGGATCCTCAAGTTCGCGCGAAAAGTTTGTCCAGATTCAGTGACGGCACGGATGATTCCTCGCGAAACCGAAAATCTGATAGATGAGATCAGCCAACCTTTTAAATGGTAGAACTCTCTCTCGCACTCCTTTCGTGTGGCCATACGGCTCCAGGGGCTAATAGAATCAAGTTCAACTTGCTTAGGAACCTTTCAGATGTCGCTAAGAGGTGCATGTTGAACTTGTTTGATCAGTTTCTTGAACTAAACATTGAACCGGGTGATTGAAGACGGGTGAGAGTTATTGCCATTCCAAAACCTGGTAAAGTTGTTGGAGAAAATTATCCTTTTCCGCCTGGACAAATGGGTTGAGACGAACAACCTGCTCTCAGATACTCAATATGGTTTCCGCAGGGGTAAGGGAACGAACGACTGTCTCGCGTTGCTTTCGACAGATATTCAGTTAGCTTTTGCTACAAAAAGATCAAATGGCTTCTGTATTCTTGGATATCAAGGGGGTTTGCGATTCAGTATCTGTTGAAGTTCTTTCAGATAAATTCCATGCTTGTGGCTTTTCTCCATTAATGAATAAATTTTTGTACAATTTGCTGTCCAAGAAACATATGAAGTTTTCTCATGGAAACTTTACAGCTTCTCGACTTCGCTACATGAGTCTCCCCCAGCGATCATGTTTAAGCACTCTTTTGTATAATTTTTATGTCAAAGACATTGACGGTTGTCTAAATGACAACTGTACGTTGAGACAACTAGCAGATGATGGCGTAGTGTCTGCCACAGAGCCCAATGGGGTCGATCTGCAAGGACCCTTACAGGATACATTAGACAATTTGTCTACATGGGCTCTAGAGCTAGGTATCGAATTCTCTACGGAGAAAACTAAGTTGGTAGTTTTTTTTCTAGGAAGCCTAACACTGCATAACCGAAGCTTCAAATTGGGGGTAAACCGATAACTAATTCTATGTCATTTAAATATCCTGGGGTCTGGTTCGATTCAAAGTGCACCTGTAGATCCCACATCGAGTATCTGAAGCGAAAGTGCCAGCAAAGCATCAACTTTCTTGGAACAATTACCGGAACCTGGTGGAGAGCGCAGCCGCAAGATCTTTCACGTTGTACAGGACAACGATTCTGTCGGTTATAGAATACGGTAGTTTTTGTTTCCAATCAGCGGTTCAGTCGCACATCATCAATCTGGAACGTATTCAGTATCGGTGTTTTCGTATCGCGTTAGGTTGCACTCGACTTATACCATGAGTTGTGAAGCTGGCTGGCATGTTGCCGCTCTCGGATTGGTTTTCAGAATTGTCTTTCCGGTTCCTCACCAGGTGTGAAGTTATGAACCCCCAGGTAATCGAGCACTTTGAGAAGCTCCTTGAGTTGAATCCTCAAACTCGCTTCGTGACTTTGTACCATTTGTACATAACACAGGATGTCAGCCCTTCGCCGAATATTCCCAATTGTGTTTTCTTTTCCGACTTCGGCAGTTCGGTTTGTTTTGATTTATCCATGACACAGGAGCTTCATGCAATCCCAGAGCATCATCGTCCTATGATTGCTCCTGTGATATTTGCTGCAAAGTTTTGCCAAGTTGGTTCCACTAAATCGTTCTTCACTGACGGATCATTGATAGAGGAGTCAGCAGGCTTTGGTATGTCTAATGAAATTCATAGCGCCAATCGTAGACTTCAAGCGCTTTGTTCCGTATATGTCGCTAAATTAGCGGCAATACACGTTACGCTAGAAATTGTTGCCTCACATACACCGGATACGTATTTTATTTTCACGGATAGTCTCAGTTCAATAGAGGCTATTCGCTCCTTGAGGCCGGTAAAGCACTCCTCGTATTTTCTCATGAAAATACAGGAGCTTCTGAGTGCTTTATCTTCAGGTTATTTTATCATCACCCCCTTATATGGGTCCCATCTCATTATTCAATTCAGGGCAATGAGAAAACGGACTCCCTTGCAAAGGTGGGCGCTATGGAAGGCGATATTTATGATCGACAAATCGCCTTCAATGATTTTTTTTTTCCTAGTTTTCGTCAACAGTCACTCGTCAGCTGGCAGTATAAATGGATTAAAGGAGATTTGGGGCGATAGTAACATTCTACGCTCATTTATACCGTGTTGGGCTGAGCGACAGCAATCTCTGTGAATGTGGACAAGGTTCCCAGGACGCAGATTACGTTATTTGGTTTGGTGCTGAGCATCGTGGAGTCAGAACTGAGCTTTATGATTCCCCTTCTACCCTTCGAGGTAGACAACCCAATGTACCGGTACGAGATTTTTTGGCTGTACGTACTCTGGAGTTTATAAAACTCGTTTAGGTGTGTTTAATTAACATTTGCCTTATCGTGTAGTTTGTTTAACCCGTATGTTAAGTATTAGTTTTTTTTATCTGTGTTTGTGTTTTTTGTTTCTCAAAAAATTTCAAGTCAAAAGAAAACCAAAAATTGTATAGTTATAAGTTTTCAGACAATTCAGAATTTAAAATAAATGTGTTATGTAAACCATACTTCAAATTCCCGCCCATCTTCCTATTCGTTCAATTGTTATTCCTATTAACCTCGAACCGGCTGCGAGTAATCGGTTCTATCCTCCTAAATTTAGTTTTAAGATAATTGATGTGTATAAATATGAAAACTTGGCTCTGTAAAGTTGATTCGATTGCGACTATACAAATAAATGATTTATAAAAAAAGAATTATTCCACAAATGGAACCTTGCAGTTCCCGGTGAGAAGACGATCAACTACTTCACGGAAATTCCTTGCATTGTAGTCTGATATCTTCAGATCACGAATTAAGCGCATACAGAGACGAATATGTCTAAAACTGATCGATCGAACACAGCGGAGCTCAACGCATATCACATTCAACCAATAGTTCTTAAACCTGATTAATCAAATCCGATGTGAACACGCTGTCGTCGGATCGGTCGTCACACTATCAACATTTAAAGTGCTAAGAATAACGATTATTTTTTAAAAATTGCGCCTTTTGCCTTCGTGTTTTGCGAGCATACAATAATGCATGTTCGAGATTCATTCCCTATGTAGGTACATCGCAACGGCGTCGCCGTCGCCGTCGTTGATGTTTGCAAAGGGGCACTGGCATTAGAGTACTTCTGCGGCAAGGTACTTATAGCGAAGGCCCACAGATATGAGCTGAATAACTGAATTTTCGTTGGAAAAAGAATAGTAGGTCGCCAGTCATCCAACCAGCCACACCAGTGCGCCGCCTAGTGGAGATAGCGCAACTCTTGCCATGCACGTAGGTGCCTAGGATTGCCCTGAAACAGAGAGAGAGACACACACTCACGGGGCCCAGCAGCAGTAAAAAATAAAACTTCATTTGCGGCTAAGTTCATTCTCTCCACTCTGACGTTTCCCGTCGTGTGTGTCTACAGAGGTATAGTACGGTTTGAAATTTTCATAGCAAAAGCTGAAAACGCGTTTTCAGTTCGTTGATGTGGATGAAGGATATACAGAAAGAGAGAGAACGAGCGCAGTAGAAGAAGCAGCGGCAACAACAACAGCAACAGCGCTTTGACGGACGAACGCCGTACTTCTCTTCTGGCTATATCTGGTAAATCGACGATGTGCTCACCCCGCTGCTTTTTCAGCTAGTAGGGTAGATTCGCCGATCGTGATTGTGCTCGGTGAAGTACACTATTTTGGTGCCGGTAATCTACCGCTGTACCTCGCTATCTGCTTGATGGCATAGCACCCGAGCACCGAATGTCAGTGCTGCGGACACACCAGCATACTAGGGGCCTGGCACAGTGGTACAAAGAGGGTTGGTCAAAATTTGTCAGATTCAACTCAATGGGTTAAATACATCAGAATCACGTCCACTACGAATTTTAAATTTTTAAACAATCCTGATTGTTTATCATGCAGTTTTTATTTTTTCTGTGATGCAGATGAATTAGGTGTTGTTGCCATCCATTGTTGAATGGATTTTGTTTTACACGACGTTGTTCTCGTTCGCCTTTAAGCTTTCCTATTTACAAGTGTAGATTTATACTAGTGGGCAAGTCATTGGACCCATAACCTCAACGTTCATGGTTCGAATCTAAGTTGCTCCATATTTTTATTTTTTCAATATCATTATATTTCATAAGGCAATTTAATGAAATTCAAACAGATTTCTTGTGGCAAATAATCATAATGCAATCTAATGAAAATCGAAAGTTTATTTTGCTGAGTGTAGGATTGATTAATTTGCCGTATGAAATATAATGATTCTGAAAAGATAAATAAAACGGAGCAGCCTGGAATCGAACTTTGAACATTAAGGTTACGAGTTCAGTGACTTAACCACTCATTTATATCAACGCGTGTGAACAGGAAAGGCTAAAGGCATACCATAACAACCTCGCGTAAAACAAAAACGATTCCTTAGTCACGTTTATGAAACTCAAAAGTATCGTGCATAAGTTGTGCCTTATGAAATTCTTAAGTTTATTTACCTGAGTGTTAGTTTTGGAAATGTGCCGCCCATTACTATCAATGCCCTTTAAAGATTGACATACGAATAATATACATCCTTTCATTTTGACCGACGTTCGACACCCTACAATACCACTATCCACAGTCCGGACTCGGTGCCATAGCACTCTGAGTGAGCAGACACATCGAGCACCGGGACCGGACCGCGCTGCTGCGAGCTGGTTCGAAGGCAGCCTCGGCAGCGTTGAGCACAAGCACATAGCACCGACCGACCGACTGAACGATCGCATCGACCGAGTTGAGTGTGCCACACCGCAAAGGCTGGCTGGCTGGCTGGTTGGCTGTATGAAGCTCAACTCTGGCTAGCTGGCAACAACACAAAACTGCTGCCATACGGACGAGAATCGAGTCCGCGTCAGTTTTTCGAAACCATACACAAAATGACTGTGTTTTTTTCTTCTCCTTGTTTTCTGCCATTCCCCTGTTCAAAATGTTCATACCTTCAGATAGCTTTGTTTCTGTGGAAGAATGATTACGTTTCTTCTCCCGGCTGAACTCTGGCTGATGCTGTTGTCGCTATGATGTGTGTGCGACCCCGATTATGACGAACGATGCCGAAATGTTTGTGTCCAATTTGGATGCTTCTGATTTCTGGCAGTTTGGATGCGTTACATTGGAGAATGGCATCAATTAGCTTCGATTGGGAAACTCCTGGATGCACCAGCGATGCAAAATGATTAATCCTGGCATTTGTCGGTTAGTGATTTCAGTTTCAGTTCATTACATGGGCTATTTATCTGTTATTGTAGTTTTTTTTTTTATGTTAAAGAATTATATTTGGGTAATTTTGTTTTTAAATGATATAGCTACGAACATGATTGAGCAAATCAATCATGTTCGTAAATAGCTAAACAAAATCAAAATTGCTATCCGGATTTTTTTTTTAATAAGTGTACCGCATATGTTTGTGTTGATAGAGCTTCAAACTCACTATGGACGTACACGAATTAACCATGCTACCATTAAATATTCGTTATTCACATGATCCCATCGGTTATACTCATAAGATACGTATTCAGAGTTTATGTACAAAAATTGTAAAAATATGATTACCTTGCCCTTCGGTTCAGAAAGGGGTATGGGCGAACAACCAAATGGACAGCTTGCAATGATCACTGGAAGATACGATGGGGGATCATTGCCATGATATTCCCAAATGTATCACGTAGTAAAATGTGTCTTATCTTCTATAACCAAACATGATCGAATTGAGTAAATTAGTGGAAACTCATCAGGAATGATCTCTCATACGTCGAACCATTCTGAACGGCCGTTGTGAGAATATCACCATGAAAATGTCACACGCACATCGCATCTTACCAATTAGTAATCCTTTCTCCTGTTCTCTTCCCTATCCTTTGATCTCTATATGGCACAAACATCGTGAGCCTGCGCTACTAAAGTCAGCTCTTCAAAAGCAGAAACACCGTGACGACTACCTAGACCCTACATCAAAATGAAAGAACGGTATATAATTCTAACCAATATTACTTTCAGCCAAATTTTCTAAAACAAGGTAAGCAATCAAATGACCACGGCAGATATACTAAGTATTAATAACATAACACATAACGGGGAAAGAGAGGGGCCATCAGGGCACCCAAGTGAAACAATTTGGATAGGCAGCCTGAGACTGCATTCCCCCCTTCGACCCCACCTATTGGGTTTATTCTGTCAATCGAGGGCTCGATTCTATCGTTGTTTGTGTGAGCTTGCTTCTGGAAGGAGATTCTCTTCCTTATATTCCTGATATTAAAAACGCGCACATGCTTTGCACAGGCTCGCGTTTGTCGTAGTTGGTCCTTGAGTTTATACAGAATGATTGTAAACGAAGGTTTCATCATCGAGTGTTGATGTTCAAAAGTAGATACCAAATAAAGTGAAACAATCGATGTTTCCCTGAAGGAGATCACCAACGAAACATACTTTGGCCACCAAACGCTTTTCTTCCAACAATTCCAGGTTAATGAGCTTACAGTTACTTTCATAACTTGGCAATCTGCAATGGTCTTGTCAACGAAGATGTCGCAAAGCAAAGCGTAGATGTCACTAAACGGCTTCGGCCTTCTGCACTGCATTTTGGTAGAAAAGGGACAAAAAGACGGCACAGTACTTAAAAAAAGGACGAAACAAAGAGCAGTATAAACGCAGTGTAAATAATAAACGTCTCTGAAGTGTTTTGCGAATCGAAAGATGAATCCTAGCTGCAATAAGGCCTTTGAAACAATATAGGAAAGGTGGTTATCGAATGACAATTTGGAGTCGAGCATTACTCCCAGATCCTTGACTGTTGTTTCACATTTCAAGCGCGTTCCTCGAAGGATGTAAAGGCTGATTAAAAGTAAATTGGTACGCCCCTCGTGCGCCGCTAGCACGCCTCTAGTGTTGGGAATCGGAAATCTTTGACAGTGGTTTGTTTACACTTCTATAAATCTATAAAAAACAACTGGTGCATGTTTGACCAAAGTTGTCGATAGCGTCCAGAAATAACGTCAAATGGAACTTGAAAGGAGAAAAAATATTGTGCACAAACACCTGGAAAATCTGGAGTGGTCTGGTTCCAAGCTGGCTAAAGTGCTGAAAAGGGATCGTCAGCTGAGCAGCAACGTGTTGAGGTGCGTTAAAGCCAACTCCGGTCTTGCGATCCGAGATGTGGCCAGAAGGTACAACGCCAACTTTCAAACGGTGCGGAACATCTTTGCCAGGGAAAGATACAAGTCGTACAAAGCCAGTAAACATCCGAACCGGTACATGAAGCAGAATTCCGTGGCCAAAAGCTCGCAAGGCCCTTGTACGACCGTGTTTGGACGAAAAACAAGGACTGCACTTTGATCGATGACGAAACATACGTCAAACTCAATTTGAGGCAACTTCCCTGTCAAAAGTTCTACATCGCGACTGGACGTGGAAATGTGCCGGGAAGATTCAAGTTCGTGTTTGCCGACAACTTCGCGTTGTGGCCTGAAAACAGAACCATTCGTCACATTCTCGACGATGACATTCAAAGTTTACAGTTTACAAAGTATACATGCTAGTTTTTTTTTTAACTAGTTCATTTATTTGGCAGCTTCAATCACGTTAGCTTTACGGAGCCGATATTTCATTGTTTTGTTTTTTGAGAATAAAGTGACCACTACTGTTTTGTTTTTTGATAATAAAGTGATTATTACGACAACTAGGACTTGGACCGTTTACTCGCGGTTTACCCGAGGTTAGAATGGGTGACATGTGTTGGAGATGGATTGGACAGAGGAAATGGGATTCTGTAGTCTTATCAGATAGTTGTTGCCAACACCAGGATGGTCAGGGCTCCCTTTTTGTGTTCGGTCGGTTGTGGTTACCATTGGGCGACGATGAGACTCCTCAAAATGATGGATCAGAACAAACACAAACTAATAAATTAAGAGAAGAAAAAACACAAGCAGATTAAACTCTTATTCTAGATATTTGAAGAAACACATAAATTGACTGCATATAACAAAGGTCGCGAGATCCCAACAATCTCTTATAGGAACATTGTTGGATGCACGACGATGAAATCAACTCTTGTTTGCTCGTTAATTTTTTTCGTTAATGTCCGTTCATCTAAACAAGAGTTAGCCCTGCTAGAGTCTGTTGTAAGCTGCGGTCTTCACCAAATTAACGATTTGACGAACGTGAATGAGCAACTTCTAGATTTGGCATTCGTGAATGAGGATAAATGGGTTGAGTTACTTGAGCCGCCGGTGCCGTTGTTGAAAATCGATCAGCACCACAATTCCTTCGTCCCTGAAGTTTGAAATTGCTGACAAGTGCAATGATGTCAATGCTTTGGATACTTTTAACTTTGATTTCACTCAATGTGATTTCAGATCGCTTAATGCATTAATTTCCGCCGTTCACTGGGAAGAGTGCCTAATTGAATGTAATATGGACGAGGCAGTTTCAAAATTTTATCAACGTGTGTTTTCAATTGTTCGAGATGTTGTCCCGATTAAGCAACAACACCGATCTTGTGGAAGAAGACAGCCATAGTGGAGCAACGAGCTACGGTGTTTGCGAAATCGTTTACGCAAGGCTAGGAGACGCTCATCGTACCTGCAACATGGGGGTATTTCAGATTTTTCGGCACGAAATCGACATCATTCGCCTCATACCACTCTAGCACGTCCTGAAGATCGTTGAACCGTCGTGAGCCTTCAAGAGAGGGAGAAGTCGCTTTTGAAGACACTCTTCCAAATACACCTGTCCATTCATGGTGCTTGCGGTAACGAAAGATGTACTCCGCTTTCCGCAAGTACAAATCACTTGCCAAATTAAGAACTTCTTGGCGAACTTTGACATCTTCTGTGTCCGGAGGTTCACGAGAACATCACACTTATCCTTGACAGTCACACACAGGTTTCCTGGAATCTGGTTGAAGACCGCCTTCACATATGTCTAGTCAACCATTACGCAGCAGTGTGGTTTCGTTAACTTCTGGTCGTACAACTTTCGGGCACGGCTATTCTGTTTCTCGTCACGGTTTGGGGACTTGTGAACCTTAAACCTACACGCAAAGAAATCACTCTGGTTTGAATCAACAAAATATTTTGTTGCTATTCAATACAAGGTTTCTAATTGTTTCAATTAATAAAAAAGTTACAAATCAATTGAAAATTTCATTCAAATCAAACCAATAAAATTATTTAATCACTGCTGAGTGATATTCGTTTGAATAATATTTGATTTATAACAATCACATTTATTTTGAAACTCAGATGATTGATTTATTGTTAAAATTTTTTTTCACTCTAAGAAATCACTCTGTTTTGAATCAACGAAATATTTTGTTGCTTTTCAATACAAGTTTCAATTCATTAAAAAAAAGCTCCAAATCAATTCATAATTTTATTCAAGTCAAATCCATAAACTTATTTAAAGTAATCACTGCTGTGTTACTTTAATTTAAATAGTATTTGTATTAAAACAATCAAATTTATGTTTAAGCTCAAATGATTAATTGATTGTTTCAACAAAATATTTTTGAGCGCACTTTTCATACTGTTAGCCTACCGATCATGCATTTTGTTATTGTATAAGTTTCTCAATATTGATGACATGGCAAATTTCTGGCTCTGTCTCTGCCTCTGATAGTTTTCTTAATGTAAGTTTAATAAATATAATAATATATTATAGATAGATAGATATATATATATATAGCGGGTTTTCTCCAATTATTTAAATAATAACACTACACTTATTATAATTGTATTCTCCGCACGTGCAACACGCGCCCCGAACGAACCACCACCCCCACACACCCCACTGCGGGGGGTTGAGGCACAGATACATCTGCCACCTCAACTGGCGGCCAGTTGAGGTGGCAGATGTATCTGTGCCTCAACCTACCCCGCAGTGGGATGTTTGGCAATGATAACGTCCTTGGTTCGAGTACTACTTTACCCATGCCCTTTCGCTCAATTTTCAATAGTTCTATTCCATTTCCAACCTACCGTACACTAACGGAACTTTCAACACTTTCTCTTCATATCTTTCATTCTAGCAAACATGACTGTCTACTCTTGGTGGCTCATGGCGATGAGCGAAACATCGCCTTTCTAAATTTCAGTGCTGACGTTGATCTTTCCCGGTCATAGCCTATGTCTCATGACCGTAGAGAACCACCTGTCTAATCAGCGTCTTGTAGATGGTCAACTTAATGCCACGGCGATTTTTATTTGACCGGAGCGACTTCCGGAGTTCATAGTAGACACGATATCCTGCCAAGAGGTGGAAATAAACAATTATTTTGAACAATCAAACACGACTTTCAGTTCTATAAATCATGAAGTGTTATCTCAATTCAATGGTTTTGTTGTATAAGTTCATCCATTTTTAATTATTCCAAAAACGTTTTTTTTTTCCTCCAAAAATTTTTTTTTTTAAAAATAAAAAACACGTTTTTCAAATCTATCAAACATGAAAATTTATTTCAATTCAATAGTTTTCTTGAATTACTTCATCATTGTTTATTATTTTAACAAATGCGTTTAGTTGGTTCCACAAAGCATTTTTTTTGAACAAAAAAACACGATGTTCAATTCTATAAAGCATGAAGTTTTATTTCAACTTAATGGTTTTGTTGAATCAGTTCATCAATTTTAATGGTCCATATTCAAACCCAAATTTTAGTTGAATTGATTCCCATTTTGATTGTTATAACTACGTAATTTTTGCGTGAACGTAGTCCAGCTCGAGTTTTGGTATTCTGCACGAGAATCTTGCTCACATTCAATTTTTTAGCCACATTTCTAACTGAGGCGTTCGGTTTCCGTCACGCGTCCAAGGCCCCAACCACGCGTTTGTGATCAAAACATGGAAAAATGCACACTCACAAACTAATTAAAAATACTTTGAGAAATTTCTGAGCAACTAAATCAAAATTTAAATTACGAAAAACAGAGCGAAATTTGGCTTTTTTATTTAGGCGAAGGGGCAATCTGACAAATGTTAAAAATACATAATAAAACATTGCAACAAACATTACAGTTCTAAAAAAAGCTAAAATAAGGAGGGGGGGTTGTTGAACTTTTAGTAAAATCTAAACAAATCACTAAATAAAGGTAAATAAATGTGGAACCAGTCTATAGAAGAAACATTTTATTTCTTGCCAAGTAACAAATTCAATTTTAAGGTACACTTGAAGAAGTTTTCAAGACTCATTTGATAAAACCACGCATAAAACTAGATATTCTACATAACATCGATAAAACAGCCATAAAACCCTCATAAGTTCAAAAAGGCCCATACTACAGGAGGTTCTCAAGACTATTTCCCAAGGTTCGCTTAAAACTTGATAGTTTTATCGGTACATACTTGTAATGACATTCAAGACATGCTTTAAAACTATGATAAAACTACCACAAGTTTTGATAGTTTTATGATTTTCCTCTTTAAGAACACTTCCAGTCCGTCACAAATATGTTTCGAAGATTCCATTTTTGGATTCGTTCTGCTGAATGGGGACTTTTTTTTTTTATAGTTGAGTGGAAGCTATTAAAGAAAAAAAAATCGATATACATATGATGTTTCTTTTCCAAAGTGGATACGTATGTAAATTAATTGTAAAATTGACCATAAATGCATGAGTTTTTTTTGCCTGCAATTGATAAATTTTTCATGCGACGTTCAGTTTATTGGTGTTTTATAACATAAAAGTTCGAAAATTTTAATGCGCCACGGAATTATTGCTAGAACATTGATTTATTTAAAAAATAAAAAATACTTGAAAATTCAACAATTAGGTGACAAGGCTGATAAATTGTTAGATCTTGAATAAATTGTGTCTACAATCCATTTTAAGTTTCAAAATGTATTTTAAACAGCAGAAATTGTTCGTAGCATTGGAAAAACGAGAGTTTTGTTGCATACATATGTAAATGGCTACCATTCCGAGGGAATCCAGAATAGCCACGCTCGCCATTTTTTCAATGGTTTTATCTGAAACTACCATAAAGCGCAAATAAAACTAATATTTCTTGCACAAGACTAACAAGATTTTTTGAGGAGCGCGATAAGTTCATCTTTATTTGTTCTATTCTTGAAAAAGATGAGTTACGCTTGAATAAAACTTGTTTGAATTGCTCAAGGTAAACAAGTCTTTCGTAAGATAGCCATAAAATCAGTGTGGAGAAGGCACATCATAAACAAAGAAAATGTGAACGTTCAAATCAAAAGTGCCTATGCATAATTGTTGTTCTTAGTCATAATTCCAGCTTATAATTTATTGTTTTTACTCATCAGCGTAAGTCGATAAGAACCAAAAAAAAAACAAAACTCTAACTTGAATATGCTACCAATGGTTTTGGGAAGAAGAACAGTTAATAATATTGCGTCGACGGCTGAAACATCAGTTGAGCGAAAAATGATTTTTCTCTTGATCTATACGCTAAACCTAACGTCGGAAGAATCACTGAGCGATTCCAGCGCACTACTTCCGACTTTAGATTTAACGTTTAGATCATGAGAAAAATCGATTTTCGCTCAGATGATATACCAGTTTTTACTTGTGCAAGAGTGACAATATTGTGTATCCTGTTGGGCTGTGCACGTGTCGTGGTGGCTGAGATGAAGGAGTATTCAATATATTGGATAGGTTTTTATTGAATTTCCGCTTGAACGATCCACTAGTTTTTAATTTCTTCCACCTATGGGCGTCCATTGTGACAGTTTGTTTATTTTTCACATAATGTTCTTTCTCAAGAGTATGTGCTCTTATTTAAAATCAAATGGTTCTAAGAGCGTTTTATGGCAGCATTTCCAAGATACATTCATCTTAAAGAAGAATGTCATAAAACTTTTTCAAAACTTTTATCAGGTTTTATGAAAGTTGCGAAACGATGTCTTGAGAGGGGGATCAAGTATCTTATAAAATTACTTATAAGGTGAATTACACTTATAAATGATGTAGTTTTATGGAGGTTTCTTCAAGTGTTCTTTAATCACTCTTAAGAACTGTTAATCAATTAAAACCACCTTAACTTGGAAAATGCCCTGATAAAACCAGATGAACTCCATAATGCTTTGATAAAACTACCATAAAACATGAATAAAACCAATTTGCATTTGAATTGTTACTTGGGAACACCGCCGAGTCGTCGAGAGGCCCCGACCAGAGCCAGTGCCAGAGTCGTATGTTGCAAAGAGACACAGACACAGCACGGAGGAGAAAGATGGTTTGTCGGTGATGCTGGGTGGCGGTGGGAAGGTGATATTCGGTCGGGTGAGGAGGACATGAATAATGGGGGACGGAACGGGCGCACACAGAGCACAAAGCAAGCAAGCGGTTCGAAATGATCTCTCAGGGGTTGTACGGTTCAGCTTTGCAGTGCTATGGTGCTGTGCGGTACGAATATAAGGTAGAGGGCAGAAAGAGGGACGTGGTAGGCATACCAGAGCGGCAAAAAACAGGGTGGGTTAACGTTTGGATTATGAATGTATGAAAGGTATTGCATACAGTTCGTTTCGGGGAAGGCAATGTGAAGTTTAGAGCCAGCTAGGTTCCACGTTCGGGTGGTAGTTGACGGATAGTTGTTTGAAAGGTGGTTTGAAGGTTTCAGTACAAGCTTGCTTCAGTGTGGACATGAACGAATGGATGGCAATGTTCAAATGCGGAAAAATGTCGGTGTAGAGGAAACCTATACATTCACATCGGGGCACAGACACGTTCGCACGGGTCAGGTAGAAGAACGTTGTACATAAAACTGTGCTCCGATGGATATAGCAATAGCGTTCGCTCTCTTTATACTCGTAGTAGAGCCACCAAGCACCGAGCGTTGTGTGTTGTGTTCGAACAGAGCAGCACACTGTGCGAGCTGTATGTGGTGTATAGAAGGTATACGCGCGGGTTGATGATGAAGGAAAAATAAAATGAACGACAAGGCAACCGACCGAACGAGCGACCGACGGATGGGTCTGACTGCAAGACTGAAGCGAATGGTAGATTAGTAACATTTTGTGCGCTGCATGATATAGGCTGACTACACTGAGAGACTGTACGAGGCGCTTTTTCTATTCCCTAAACATAGCACACAGCATTTTTACGAGCGAGCGAGCGAACATCGTACGTAACGTCAAAACAGGCATCCAAGAAGCCGAAGACTATTTCGCGTACGTTGAGCCAGACGTTGGAAGATTTTATTTCCCCGGAAAATTGTTGAATGAAAAGTACCGATTTGGCGAAAAGTGTTCAACTGTTCGAATACCTGGATTGGTTTGCCATAGTGCTACAAGAGATGTTTTGTGAAGTGTTGGATGGAAAAGGTTCAAAATAGCAAGTGAATTGTTTCCGTCGCCTAAGTGACGACTAAATTGCAAATAACAAAAATTGATGCAAATAATAAAAACAACGTTTTAAATACAAGAATATTCGTAGAATATTAGTGCGTAGTGTGTGAAGTGAGTTAACGGAGAAGGGAGTTCCAGAAGGAGATCCGGTTGATACTTCGACTGTACAATTCAGTATGATGTTCCCGACAATGATCGCAGCAGTATTCTAATCCTTTGGTTCCGTAAAAAAGTCGCATGAACAGGTACGTGCCCTAGCATTTCCCGGCAGTAAACAAAAAAAATCGCAGCATGCTGCAATAAACTGTCGCACAAAAATCGTTTGTAAACAAACTTTCTTACCACCCCTCTGCGCGGCCTGTGGCTCTCACCCTCGCCGTGCCACCGTCCATGTCTAGTGATAGTGTGTGCATGGTGAAACCGATTCCGATAAAGTTTGAGTGCTTTGAGAGTTTTGATCGCGTGCTTATTGGGTGGCTGGCAATAGAAGCGGATGGAAATGACATTCGATCGGCTCAAGTAGTACACATAGGGCAGAGGTATAATTTCGCGTGCGTGTGAGAGAGAATGGCACACATTACCAGTGGGAGCGCAACAACTTGGTGCCCCTTAGATACCAATGCAATGCGAGGGAGGAAATCGGGTCGAGAAGTTCATTTTTTCCCTTTCACAGCCTCAGCCAATTCATTCCCGCGAATGATTAGCTCGGTAACCAAAAGTAACGGAAAATGCACGCATAACACCATCGAACTTTCAGTCGAACGGCCGATTGTGCAGCGAAGTATGATCTTACCATGTCTGTAAGAATTAAGTATTTCGTTTGTCTGCCGAAATGTTATGACATTTTATAAATTATGTTTGTGAAATTTCATCCAACTTTCACTATGATATCGATCGAATTATTTCCTATTAGAACTCCACGACTTTTCGGAGATTTCTGCATAAACATCACTTGTTACGTCTGCACGTATAAAAGTAAACGCATTGAAATTGTTTATTTACTTTTTCTTCCGTGTCCTTTGCCGCTGAGTTTCTTGAGTCCTTCCAGCCCAAGTGGGTGGTTGGACTCAACATTATCTCATTACTCTTTGTGCTTTTTTTTGCCCCGTAATGCACATAGGATAGGAGATAGAACGAATGAATGAATGAATGAATATATATTTGCATTTGGCCGATATAGGAATGAACAACGCGAAAATTGGAAGGACGTTTGACTGATAGGCCCGCGCCATGAAGGAAACGTCAGAATTTCTTTGTCGCGCGCGCTTTTCGGTCGTGTGCCTCCTCCTGGCCTGACCTAGTGTTGTACGAGATTTATGATTGTGATGCGCGGTGAGAGCGCGTGCGAGCATTCCATATTCATTAGGGTGCTGCACGGAGAAGCATAAAAGTCTGCCAGGAAGGCGAAGCAGCAATCAAAGGTCGCATGCAGAGGAAGAAGCATGAATGCCAAGAATGATGAAATGATTTTCGTTCCTGTCGGTATACACGTATGTACACACTTCGGGGTTTGCAGCTATCGTTGGCAAGCGCAGCAAGGTGCACAGGGACAGGAATTATGGCTCGTTTTAATGGGGAGTTTTTAAGCGCCATCGCAAGTGGTGGTTGTTTTCGTTTTACGGTAGTTTGTTTACAGGTGATTCCAGATGGATTATGGCTGGTTTTAAAAATCGCTGCCCGCTTCCGGCGTGAGGTGGAGGAAGCGCTCTGGTTAAAATGGTAGGATTTGGTAGGCTAGATTTCTTGGCGATGATTAGATGGTTCGTCGCAGATCTTATGGGCATTGGAAGTAGCGTGATTTGCATTTACGTGTGCACCAATCAACTTTGCATTTGGGATGGTAAAGGAAAACTGTTACTGATGATTTAATGACTCAGGTACGCCAAATTTGTTGTAAAAAATCCAAACAATATTTTGAAACAAAGATTTAAAGAAAACTAAAAGCCTAAACTACAATGATTCAGAAGTACTTCAATGGCATTGAACAAGTAGTTTTGGAACCCTGGACTGAAATCTTGATCCTGAGGTTTGGTAACTAATTTTTATGCAAAAAATCTTCAGACATCTGAGCGATAAAAACTGAACAAAGTTCAAAACATTGAAATTTTAACTAACTGATTACAATAGCAGAGAATATGCAAGATAATTATAACTATATTATAAATTGTAACTATAAGTATAAACTAGAGATGCTGATTATTATGGAACAATCTATTCTAAACTTTCACCTCTTCCATCTAATAATATAATAATGTAAGGGTCCTCCCTTAGCTCAGTCGGTAAAGGCGCAGCTACAAAGCAACACCATGCTGGAGCTGGCTGGGTTCGATTCCCGGTCTGGTCTAGGAATTTTTCGTTAAGGAAAATTTCTCGACTCCCTGGGCATAGGGTATGATTGTGCTTGCCACACAATGGTACTAATGCAAAAATGGTACCTGGCTTCGAAAGCCCTCAATTAATAACTGAGGAAGTGCATATAGAACACTAAGTTAAGGGCAAGCAATAAGCTAATTGTGAAAGCAATAAGCTTGAAATGCTAAAGAAAGAAAGAATCTAATAATGTTCACACAGAGTCAAACATTGACATTAAGTTAAACATCCTTCCGATATTCTTACGAATGTGAGATATTTCGATCTTTAGATTATTTTTAATTGTCACGATAAAAACTATTTTAATAGCGCTTCCTCCATTGTCAACTGAATTGTTTTAGTACCTTTTAGTGTTGTCAGTTAGCGGGAGGAATCATCGCGATATTTGCTATGATACACACTAGCATTAATCTATCATTTTCATGACGGAACAACTAAGCATATCCCCGGACTTCACGCCAGCATTCATTGTTGGAAAGTGTTTTCTTTGCCTCCATTAACGTGACTTTCAGCCTGAGGCTGGTTCTCACGCCAGGGAGACACCCCCCCCCCCCCAAGTAACATTGGAGGTTTTATCCTAGTTTTATAGCATTCTGCAAGTTCAAATCACGTTCTACAGAACCTTCATAAAACCCCAATTGTTATTTTGGCCTGGACTCTACATATCGAACCCATAAACACATGGGCCGGGACCTACGGCTTTACTTCCCTTCCGAAGGAAGACGTAATCAGAGATTCTTCGTCTCAGAAAATCTCAACGGCGCTGACTGGAATTAATACTAGACTCGTAGAGGTGATAAGCAACCACGCTTACCGCTACACCACCAGCGCCGTCTTCCAAATGTTGGAAGGTATCGAAAATAAAAAAAATAAAATAAAAAAACCAAAAAAGCGATCTAAATCTTCTACTGAGTACCTGATACATGATAACAGGATAAGTAATGATAACTGATTTACAAAAAAAAACTAATCATTTGTGTTCTATGGAGCTACCTCAGGATATGCTGGCTCAATTTTGTCCAGTCGAGTTATACGACTTATGTTTCTTGGAAATGTTCTTAGCCCAGCTGGCAATAGCAGTCATCATGGAGGTGGTTGGATTCGATTTTTGATCTGTTTACACGATATGCTGGCTCAATTTAGCCTAGTCGAGTTATCTGACGTATGTCTCTTGGAAATGTTCTTAGCCCAGCTGGCAATAGCAGTCATACTGGAGGTAACTGGAATCGATTTTTGATCTGTTTAGACATGTTATCTTGTTCGAAAATTCCTCAGAAATAGAGTATAAATGTTCTTAGGACACTAATGCATAAATGGTACATGCATTGTCGGCTCTTCGACGAATAGCGTAGAAATGCATCTTTAACACTAAGTTGAATATTGGCAATGAAATAATATGTATTAATAAATCAGTTAGAAACGCCAAAAAATAAGATATTCTGTCCTCCTGGCGTCGGATTATAAATTAATTTCACAATTGGTTTACCCTTTTTTTCTAAATAAAGAAGTATATACAGAACAATATATTCATGTACACGTTACCAAAAAATCATGTAAATTTCGGTTTTCTGAGACCAACGCATGTTTATGACATAAGAATCAGCCAAAAGAAACGAGAAAACCAATTCAATCAAACACACGTTCTGTTTGTTTCGGTTTCGGGACACTTCATTTTACATGAAATCTTTGTTTACTTTCCTTGGCGTAAATCAAATTTGAAATACGTCTCGTGTTAAATTAATAATTTCTTAGCGTGTAGAAAATGCTGAATTTCTTTCCTCAATCTCAAATGATTTCTATCGAATAATGATTTCCAACTTTGGTTCTCCAACCGAATTCAGGAGTGTCGAATAATCAAAAGACGATTGACTATTACATTTAATGATTAATGATTATTGACGCAGAAGATAAGCACGCCTACTAGTAACTAGTAAAGTTTAAGCAATAAGAGGGGAGGTAAAACTGCTTATCACTATTAGTATGAAAGAAAGAAACTCAAGAAAACTGTCGAGAATTGCGAATTCGTCGAATTGTTTACGGAAAGAAAAATACATTGAAAAATAAGCGAAATGAAGCTCACATTCGATCCCAATCTATAAAAGGTTTTTATATTCCAATGCATAAAAGTAAAGAGTTAACCCAATTTTAAAATTGATCATTTTGTTGCTTTGAACACGCGTCCGAACAGATCCACGCATTCAAATGATGTTTAAGCCAAAATTTGACTTGAATCGAATGAAGTTTCAACAACGTGGTTCGTCGCCTAACTCTGCCCTAGCGCGCATTGACATCCCGATCGAATTCCACGGCTTTCTGTTCCTTAAAAACTCTTCCAAAACATGTCACCCTTACCGACACTTCCCAAACGCAAGTCTTACTCGCGTTGAAACGCTATCATTTACCCGTAATGGCATTCCGAGCCGAGTGAAGCTCTCACGTGCTGTTTACCCCTGCAATGAATACACCGCATGCCTACTCAAACAAAACAACAACAAAAAGCTCGCGATACATGCCGAAAACAGTATGTTTTGTTTACAACCCACCTCGGTGCTGTTATCAACACCTTCAGGTCCGATCCGCCATTATTGTCGTCCCTCTAGTCACCCATCGTAGATGATCGCGAAAACAAACAAAAAATTCTCTCCATTCTCTCTATTACATATTATCCACCCCGAAAGCATTGCACAGCCACAGCTCTCTTTCTCTCGATGCAAGTTTTGCGCGCGCACGTCTAAGCACCCTTAAATGAATGATTAACCGTAATTAACTTCAATAGAAGTTCGTCGTCGTCAATGAACCCCCTCGGCCCGCTTCGATCCGGCCTGCTCTTTTGCTCTCTCCGCGCCGGTTTTGCTATTTCTCTCATTCGTTCGAATCTCCCCGTAATCCCTATATCCGGATATCACCGAATATGGTGCAGTACATCGCATTTTTCATTTATTTACTGCCTACTATGCCTTTTTCGTGTTGTTCTTAATAGCATTTTCTCGTCGCATTGATTTTCGCTCGAGAGCGAACGATCAACGATCTCTCGCGCTTGATCGAAACGCCTTCGACTTCCATGCATCGGGAGAGTGATATCAACAGCCTCTGTGTTTACCGCGATCTAAAACAATTATCATTAGATGCGCTCTCGGCTTTTATATCGGCTTTTATTTGTTTTTTGTTTTACTCTGAAAATGGTGCTCACGTGCGAGCGATCATCCCGCACTTTTTGATTCGACAGCTGATCGTGCTCGCGCCGTCACTCCTTCGTCCCCATTCGCCGGGTCGTCGGGTTATTGGATTAGCATTTGTTCGCTCACATGTGCGGAAGCACGTGTGCGTTTCTTGTTTTGCAAATGTATAACAATAAACAAATTTCTGTCCTCCTTCCCCGGCCAGTTCAGAGTCTTCGTGGAGAATGGGCGAGGGGTTTCCCATTCATGACTAAAACGACCGGCTGACTGCCTATGCGCCTATAGTACAACCCGATGAGACGTGCGGTCACTCGCACGGGTAGAGTACTTCCGTTTTCCACCTCCAGCAGTCGTGCAATATTTCTCCGATACGCGCGCTTTTACGATGAATATTCACTTACTACTCACATATCAGATCAGCACAGGAGGACGTGTACTGCATGTGCGTAAGAGTCTTTTCTCATTTTCTCTCGGCGGTCCTCAGCCGCTGTCTGTAACCCTTTAAATATCCCTACTCCAGTCAGGACGGACAGAACCGGCGGATCAATGCGGACCTCTGTGCAGTGCAATGCGTGTGTGTCTACGCTCTCTTTCGATTCTCCTAATGTGTACATCGCATGAACTGGCGTGTGTGGTATATGCTAAACATCCCGAATCACACCCGGCTACCCGTACATCGGGTTCGGCCAGAAGGGCGATTGGGAATGGCCCAAATTCGTGCGCCGCAAAAGTTTAGAAGAGCACCGACAGAAAGTGTCGAAAACTCTAACCAGCAGCAGCAGCAGGGTATGTTGTTGGTATATATTTTAATATTTTCCCATTAGACGCTGCTGTCGAGAAAAGGAGAACCGGACGCACACGCAACCAGAGGCAAATTCATTTTCATTCATTCAGCTTTTCCCGGATTGGGAAGTTCTCGCTGCTGATACCCGCTCCCCTGCTGCCTAGGCCGTTCCGCATCTTATTAGTAGGTGAAAAGTTTGCTGGCTCTTGACACTTCGTATGCACTAGGGCTGCCATCGCTTTTCCGCTGTTGAGAATTTTCTAATGGAAAACTCTGCTACTACTACTAATGCTTTCGGTGTTTTAATGACACTTTCCGCTCGATCCGATTTCGACAAAGCCATTCGTCAATCCAATAGGATTCCGTGTATCCTTCGAGTCGCTTACGATTTTCAAAACAATCCTTCCCAACTAGCTACCCTACCCATTCGTTCATTGCGTTTGCCAATTTTAGTTAGTTGCACTCTTTAACGAGAGAGCACGAGGGTAAAGAGAGCGCAAAAGTGTGTGTGTTTGTGTACATAAAGTCTGATAAGAAGACGGCACTTTTCCTGTTGTGTATTCCGCTGCGATTGTTGTATTCTACATCATTTCTTTCGGTCAATCGCTCTTTCCATACTCTCCGTGCTGAAGCACAAAAATTCTCCTCTCCCCATTCAATCCGGCCTGCATGACACGTTGTTACGCTACACGTTGTTATTATTATTTCCGCTGGACCAAGTGCATCTTCCGAGAAGAACCCACCCAGCGCCCGGCCTCCATCCCATCCCTTCCTTCTATTTCATCGTTATCATAAGTGTCTGTTTCGGGTCGAAAATAAAAGGAAAGAAAAATGCTTGATTGTCGCCATCTCTCTCTCTCTTCATTTTCCAAATTTCCTCCTTCTCATTCTCAGCCTCCTTGAGGAGTGGATAAACATGATTCCGTCGAAATGACGCGCTTTGGGTGCAATAGTAATTTTCTTCTTTGTGTTCGAACTTCGTTCCTTAATCGAAGTTTTGTCCGTTCCTTCTTTCTGCGTTACCAGAACATATTTTTGCCTGATCAGCATATGAACGATGTGTTTCCTCGGCTGGAGTCGAGCGAGTTGAGGGTTTCTCATTTCCTTCGGGTTTTCCCTACCTTCCATTCGTTCGTTGCATTTAGCTTTTATACTCACATCTCATGGAAGACGACGAAGGAATGTTTGGTGTGCTGATGCGGCTGCTGCCTGTCAGTTATGCCCCGCTGTCTTTTCCCGTCCCTCCACTCCACTCTGCCATCGGTGTGCCCACCTAGATTGCTGTATGCGGATGAAAGAAGCGGATGAGGAGATGCCGAAGCGTTTGCCGTTTTTGCAGCTTACTGCTGCTGGCCTCTTCGGTTGCTTCTCATGTGGAAACTTTTCTCGTTCCTTTCTCTTTGGGGTCGTCCGCTTCGACTTTGTTTGTTGGTTCGTATTTTTTTCGCTGTTGCTTTTTTTTCCACTGCCTTTATGAAGTATGAAGCTCTCTTCCTTCGGGTGGAATGACGATCTTTCTACAGCAGCGCCTACAGTTTCTTTCCTCTTGAACGAAGCGAGGGAAAAAGAAACTGATCAACGGTGGGCAGTATTGTAACTGTCCGCAAAGGGATGAACATGGGAAAGTAAAGTTTATTTTTTATAAGGATAATTAGTGGTATTTCATAGGTGATTTTTTGAAAATTTCAAAACCAACCTTTTCGAGGCTCAGAAAATGGAAAGTTGTCAGTTGATCGGAACTTCAGAACGATTTGGAATTCATTAGTCTTCTAACTGGTCCAAGGTTTTATCCGAGCAGAAATAAAAAAATTCAACCTAATGCTATAGAGGTCTGCTTCCGTTTATTTTCAGCAATACCCAGAGTCTTATATACAAGCAAGGATAGTTACAGAAATATTATTTTGGTAATATTCATTAGATAATTTATATGAGTGAAGTACAACCAAGGCAAAAGGTTCAGTTCTTGGCGACGTATCTGATTTTGTAAACAAAGAAGCAAACAAAGATCTAAACGTAAATTTATCGGAATGCATTGCACTCCCACGCAAACCAGCATCACCATCAGGTGTTTGAGTAATATTAGACTTTGTGACTTCTCGTTTGCGTGGAAGTGCGAAGAGTTCCGAGAAATTGACGTTTGAATCTCTGTTTACAACTTCAGAGATACGTCGTTTTGAATAAGTTGTAGAGAATTGATTCATTTTGCTTTTCAATCTGCCTATAAAATGACTGCATAAAGCTTGTCCACGTTAAATTTCGGACACCAAAATAATAGCAGCAAACAAAATTTACACATAATTCAACAAAACCGATTAGTTATTTTACAATAATAGAGTTATATCTACATTATAAACAGTTGATTAAGATGTGAGTCCTTCTTCCTGTTAAGTTCTCGAGCTTCATGTGGTACACTCGCCATCAGGTTCCGTACGGTATCTTCAGATACGCCCGCCGTGACGATTCTCCATCTTCTCTTGAAACCAACGGTACTATTTGCTTTCTTCTTAGTTTCGCAGAGTTTCCGCTTAACTAGAGCCCTGTACTTCACTATTGGGCGAAGTTCTGGACAGTTTGGTGGATTGGCTGTTTTTGGCACGTATTTGACCTCTTGTACCTTATGCCACTCCAGGAGCTGGAGAGTCGTGGCTTCTGATACCCGCTTTTGCACACATTCTTTCTCGTACACATTCAGATTGATAGTGCCGGTAGAGACGAAACTTTTAGATTTTCGACCACAACTTCATATGGCCTGCCAAATCAAATACTTCTTCGGGAATTTGGACACCTTCTTTGCCCGGAAATGCTCGGCAACGGCGTTCCTTTGCATTGCGGTATAAAAAGCCAGACCTGGAAACTGTTTAAAGCCTTCGAGTACGTATGTTTCGTCGTCCATTATGATACAAGAATATGTTTGCAAAAAATTGGTGTAAAGCTCTTTAGCACGACTTTTCGCAGTGAAAGTTTGCTTTTCATCACGGTTGGGCACCTTTTTCACTTTGTACGCCTTCAGTCCTTGCCTCTGCTTCACTTTTTGTGATTATGATTTTGACTTCCCAACTTTGCGAGCCTTTCGCACAGAAAGATGGGGATTTTGCTCAATAATGGCTACCACCTTCTTGTCCATTTTTTTGGGAGCATACTTTTCGATTTGTTCCACTTCCAACCTTCCGATCCACAGTCAAGCGCTGGTCAAATGATTTGCAAATTCAAAACACGGTACTTTTCGGTAGTTTTAGTTTCGTGGCAAGATCGCGTACCGATAAATTTGGATTTTGCTGGCGTTCGTACAAAATGCGTTTGTGCACTTCCACTTGATTCGACGGCATTTTACTGAATGTAACAAGAATGTAAACATGTTTTATCACGAAATAAAGTGGAGTGTTTCAGCTGTCGTATAATTGAAACGTTTCAGTGATCCGTGAAATAATTTAAAATCTACACTGAATGAAAAGTGTCCGAGATTTAACGTGGCAGGCTTTAGAGCCAGTAGTATTCCCTTGTTGTGATAAATATAGCGTTTTTGATTGTCGCAACTGGTACTCATACCCAACCTCGCCGCACCATTTGAGCCGCATCATATAGGTAAATTGAAGAGTTTTTATCTACGTTTTTTAAAACGCAGTTGCCATCAGCTCAAAACATCTGGAATTCTCACAGAGTGGTCCCAATACCCCGAATGTTTCGTGGATGTGCCGACGCGTAGCTAGTTTGAATCCAACTAAGCGCTAGTATACTTTTATGGATACTTTATGTAATTATTGAAAATCCATAGAATGATTATCACAAGGAAGAATCTTCAATTTGTGATGTATCGCTCCCCCTTTAAACTACTAAAATTGCCATAGCTCCCACTGAGATCATTTTATTTTGGGGGATCATTTTAATCGCTCTCTCTATCTATTGAAAAAGTACTCAAATGCGTGCAGATTGTGGTATTGGAAACCGCTCCCGGGATCTGATCCATTTTACAGAAGGACGCTTGTTTTCATTTCATGCAATTTCATGAAATTGTTTGCAAATAAGCAAATCAGAATGCAGAATCCCATGCAAATCCATGCAAATCTGAATGCAGAATCCCATTCGATTGAATTTTGATTCGTCGAAATATTTAAACATTGCTAAATGGCTCACTTACGTATGGAAGGTAACAAAGATTTTCAATTTCCCAATACTTAGAGCTCTGATGCATTAACTCGTACATTTTTTGTCGAAAATCTCTGATCTCTTAAAGCCTAGATTTGTAGTGCATCCAACCTCTCAAAAAGTCTCCTGGCTGTGCTTTTTTGCTATACTTTGCTAGTTGCCTTATCCTGTTTGTGGTTCTAAGAAATCCTGAAAACTGGAAAGATAGATTATCTATCCTCTATCCTCAGAGATGGTTATATGGTTTCAAATGTGATGGTATTAGGAAAATCGAATATGTTTAGTGAAATCCTTAGTTATGATTTGGAGACACTTTTGAACCATACGAAAATTAGAGAGAATCCATGAAAAACATAATAAACCTAGGGATATTTAGTGGGTTAGGTTAAAGGAAACCAAATGAATTTCAGATAATTTTGCACATGGCACTCATCTTCAACTACTCCGGCTTATGAACCAGATTCTCATTGTAAAATATTCGTGTTTGAAATTCTATATTCAAGAGTAAAATTACGCAAGTTTCCTATAAAAAAAATTGTAAACAATTCCTTGAATTGTATTTTCACTGTCTTATTTAAGTGAAGAAAGTACTGAGTACATTCGCGTAGATATGGCGCTACTTTCATTTCAAAGATCCCGTAACAAACCTGTTGCTAACTCATCTATTTCAATGACACTGCTTATTGGGTTCAATAACTTCCCAGAAGCCTCTTAGTACCGATACGGGGATCTGAAATGCCGACAACCCTAACTAAATAAAAATGATGAACTTTAACAGACGCGTAGCATTTTCCCTCGTTTAATTGTAAGCCAAAGCAAGCGTAAGCAACAAAACTGTTTGTAATCTTTCATACAGCAGACCTGATTTAGGTGATATCTGGCTTAAGTTTACATGAAATATCCAATGAACTCATGCCAAATCTAGTATTCCAGATATGTGCATTAGATAACGTTGGAAATTACATGTTTCTTTCAAACTGTGTTCTTCAATAAAACGCAATTCTAAAACTGGATTGATGTTTACATTTGATCAAATCACTGCAATGATTTCCTTAAGAAACCCCTAAGAATCTTGAATGCAGTTCGGCAGCTAAACATGCCTATCCTTCAACTGATCCAGGAATCATATTGTGATCATATCAGATCCTATCAAAGTTTCAGAATCTGTACTCTTCTAAGCCCATTTCCCAAACCCCTCTAGCATTAGTCATCGTGAATCTACCCAGATTTATTTGCAAAACCATTTCTGACATCCACCCTGCCCCATTCAAACCCCTCGAAACCTGCAAAGGTGAAACCATGTTCCATTCTCCCGAAGAACAGTTTTCACTAACTATCCTCATCCAACCCGGTTAGCCGACCGTCGTCCCGGAGAGTGGTCGGTTCCATTTACTTAATTAAACTGACCCCAAACATTCCCGGGCGATGGCAAAGGGTGGCGGAACAGCACGAGCGATAATCAATTCAGAATCATCTCCCGACCGAATGCGAACTCTGTATGGGATCTATTACGATCTCCTCTCTGGCGGCTTCTGCTGCTGATGAGAGCGATCGAATCTCACCTCACACTTTGCAAAATTATTAAACAATCCATACATTATGCAACTCCTACCCACGGTAGTGGAAACTAGATTACAATTCATACTGAACTACCGAAAACTCCAGCACGATGACGACACCGACGACGATGTGACAAATATCCCTCTCGGAAGGCTTCTCCGATGCTTCCAAACATTTTGGGACCGGTTGAGTAGAGTCGAACAAGAGTCCTGAACTGGTTGTTCTGAAATTTTAATCAACCAAAGAGACATGGAAGGAATTATGGTGAGTGAGTGTGCAGAGGATGAATCACCCGTCTGCCACCCACTTTCTTCCCATCCGTTCGGAATGATCGTCATCAGAGCTGAATGCTACGCTGCTAAATCGACGTTATTCGATGGAAGCGGAATGTAGGGAATGGTAGCTCCTCGTTTCCTGCAAACACCTACCGTCGTTGGCTATCGTTCGTTGTTGCCATTCAGCGGAGGGATGTATGACGTCTCATTCTCGTGACTCTAGGGTGATTCTATTTTCGGAATAGAACAATATTCCGAGTCTTTCCATTTCGCTTCTAGCTCGGTGCAGCGCACTCTCTGTCTCTCTCTCAGGTTCCGTTGTGGTTCGTCGTTTTGTGTTAACTATCGCCGGAGTGAGTAGGTTGTATGCTGGAATAAACCACCCTACACTGACTACCGACCGACCGACCGACCGACCCAAAACACCCCCTTGAAGGGAAGCTAGGATTCCGAACCGTGACAAGTGCGCAGGCGCTTTCCATTTGTTCCATTTCAGAGCACTATGCTGCTGCTACTGCTGCTGCTGTACACACATAAATGGGATTCTGTGTTCTTTTTGGCATGTTGCTGTTGTTGGCGAAAAACAAAGCCATGTTGCAAGGGGCGGTTGTGGAAGGATAGAAGGTGGAATCATTATCTCACACCTAGCCTCTCGCACACCGGGTCGGTCGTCGATGGAAGGCGGTAGGTAGGTGGCCTGCTTTTCCCATTTTGCCAACCCAACGCAACGGAGCAGTGGAGAAGTCCCTTTGTGCGATAGCTGGCCGGGAGCACATAAGGAGGAGCATTTTTCCGATCACCGCCGCCTGATCCTCGGGAATTGATATGTATCGGAGGGCCTGATGATGAGCATTCGTTCGCTCGGTGTGACCTGAAATCCCATCACGGACTCGGGGGTGGATGCGATCATCATTTATTCGGTGCACACGGTCTGTGGGGAGGTGGTTGCTGAAACCGTGGTTGTTTTCGGTGAAATAGCAAGAATCGCTTAAAACTTTAAAACCCCGAAAAATGTTGCGTGTTTTAACGGGACAATAGAGTGATGATGGTTTAAATTCTCTTTCATATGTCGTGTCCGTTGGATAGATGAAATGAACAATTAAAAACCCATCGGTGGGGATGATTCCCGAATGATTTTTGATTTTCCCCCAGGATACAAGTGTGTTATTCAAGCCGCCGTCGCCGTGTTATCCGTGATCCATACGGAATGGGATTTTCCTCCGATTTCTGTCCACCTTCTGTGGGGGTTGTTTGAATGTACCAAAAGAAGAAACATCGACCCCCTTAACGCCATTCAATGACAAAGACGAAGGCGACGACGACGGTCACCGACTACGAGACGTCTCTGGTTTACTTCTTCTTGGCGCGGGGATGCAAAAAAGACATGAGAAATAATCACACGTGTGCGATTTTTCCTAGCAATGTGAACACATCTCGAGCCCTCATCCGAACAGCTAGATTCTACCGAAAAGGGTGGAAATTCATTCTACCCTGAGAAACTAACGATTGCATTACGATTTCGGTTAGTGTAGTTGGGATCAGCGAAATCCGACTACTGGAAATATGACTAATCCTTTTCAAATCAGATGTATTATAGGGTAAATTGCAAATTCAGACAAAACCTGTGATTCATCAACTGACTTGAGATTTCACAAAAATATCCGGTAGATTCTTGAGCGACTGTGTATTGAAATTGGGAAGTTGGGATCGAATTGGAATCAAACTTGGACGAGGCTATTTCAGTCTAATAAAGCTCAACCAGACATGTTTTTCAAGATTCGATCAAATACTTGTACATACTTAATTTAAAAAAAATACTTTACCAGAAAATACTGTTAATTCATAGAGAGTCTTCTTAAATTTCAATGAAATTAAGAGTCGCTTCCAGCATTCCTTTGAATAATATCATAGGTTCGACGATTTTGAACATATTTGCTTCATAATCATCTGCATTTTTCGTGGGCTTCATGGTCAAGCGGTTAGTGGTGTTATCCGTCGTTCAGGTGATTGCCACGAAGTGAGGGTTCGACTTCCGCTCCTGCCTGTGAAACTTTTCGCAAATCGAAAATGTCCCATCCACCGAGAGTTATGTTAAGTTGTCACTTGCATGTTCAATGTTCAATCTGCACAACCTCAAGATGAAGACAGGGGAAATGCCTTTCTTTAATTTTTCGAAACTCAGAGAATGTTGGAATAGACAGTACTCAATTTATAAATGTGGAAAGTCATTTAAAACGCCCAGCCAAGTCAGGTGAAACGCTCGCTACAGAAGTGTAAAAAGCTGTCTTTAAGTTTTTTATAATTGACCATTTGCAAAACTCATATTTCAAGCTTGTTTTGCAGGTGGAAACCCCTCCATGTTAGTCAAAGCGATTCTCTAGTATTGATTTATGAAAAATCTTATCATCTAAGCACTAAAACGGATACTTTCCAGCACGTGTGCTTAATCATCTGCTTTCATCAACACGTATATCATAGAGACAAATGCTTTCGTTTTCTAACAGTCGAGCAAAACTGACATATCTCCATGTATTCCACAGTTGTTCGTCTCCTACATGTGACTACATAACAAATTTATATTCATATTTGTTATCTATTGACAAGAGTTGGGTGACCTTCCTAAAGTTCACTTTAAAACTCTCTGGAGCTAAGAGGGCATTCATTAAAGTATTTCGTTTTTTTTTTTCATAGTTTGTCAATTATTCTTCATGGTGTTTTCTGACAGATTGCATTGAACATAGAGTATTCTGCATCCAAAGATTACATACCCGCATTTCAAACGACCAGTTTATATCCGAAATCATCTGTTTTCGAAGTATTAGTTTATGTTTTATCATGCCCTTGCGAACTTTATCCTTGTGATACATTGATCACAGCTTCTTTCCGTTGCTATTCCAAAGCAATATTTTGAAAATTTCCTTTAGTATTTATCCAGAGGTTTTTCGAAATCATCCTCAAATTTCTTACACAAACTGGTGGCACTAAAACCACTCTCACTAAGATTTTGATAGAACTATTCGATATCCGATGTACTAGCATCCTTCCTTTGACAGTAAGACATTTTCACCAGAAGTTATGTTGTGAACTCTCGGACTCTCCTTTTTGTTTCAAAAGATTTTAAATGTCTAATGAAATTTGGAACACACATGGTTGAAGCTCCCATATAAGTGACAACATCGAATTTAACCGATTCTTTTAAGCATTACTCTATGCCCTTTCGTTTTCTATTTCTTCAAATTTCATTAGCTGTCCTGAAAAACCTCTGACAATGTTATCAAACTCTTACCAAACCGGTTCCAAAATGTGTTCAGACTCTAGACATATTTGCCGATTGTCAAAAATTAATTAAATGAATGTTCGGAGTTCACAGTGTTTTTTTTTAGAATTATCCTATCAGGTTTTTTTTCAGTGTGGTTCTTGACCATTTTGGAAAGAAACACACTAGTGTTGCCAGATCAGTGGTAATGCAGCCCAAAAGTGCTTCTGAAATTTCTTCAATAGTTCTTATCGATGAACATTATTACTAGGAGATGGTAATCAATGGTTAAGTACAGTATTTGCAAATAGTTGAAATGTTGTATTTGATCATATAAACTCTGTTAAAAAGCTGAAATAGTTTATTATCACAAATCAGCACACTTTTGGAAGGCATTACCACGTAGGAGAGCTGTTCCATTATTAATCTCATGATCTACTATTCATACTGATCGGAAATGTGGGTTTGATGTATGAATCAATCAATTCCTTCTGTTATTGAGTTTGCTTGGTTGCAACAACAAATAAAAATAAATAAAATTAACAAGAAATAAATAGTTAGAAATCAGATGGTTATGCGTCAATCTTTTGTTTTCGAGTAGCACGAATCGAAGAGCGATGAGATGAAAATAGGATTGGTAACCCTAGATACTATACTTGTATCAAGGTCTTTTAAGGTGGAGCGATTTTGCTTATATTATTCTAGCAACGAAGTTTTGAAGAAAAATTCAGTTTAAGAGTACGCATCGGTAATGTACGATATGACCGAATTGGAATTGGAACTATCTGAAAATCTAAGAAATCAGAATACGTCGAGGCAGACCAATCTGAAGATAACAACCAACACAAAGGCAAGGGAACAAATCGAACAGAAGAATGAAGAAACAAAACATCGGTGAGATCGTTCATTTTTTATCGTTCTTATTATTATGATAAAACTCTCTCTCTCTCTCTCTCTCTCTCTCTCTCCACACACACACACACACACACACACACACACACACACACACACACACACACACACACACACACACACACACACACACACACACACACACACACACAAAATGCTCACTTGAACTTGTAAACGTAACACTGACTGAGTAATTAAATGACATAATGGGTCGCACCAACCTCACGAACTCTTTTAAAGGAAACTTCTCTCAGGAGTCCCATCAGTAAATCATACAAATGATACTGTTAGGACTGCTGAAACTTGTAGCATCAGACATTACTAAAACTGGTAGAATTCAAATATCTCGACGACATAATGACAACTTATTTTTGATTCGTGAAAACTGCTCAAAAAGACTTTCAAAGCACATTATTGATGAACTAAACTACAAAAGACTGAAGAAGACACGCTGACAAACTAAATAACAAAACGACGAAACGACACCATACAAAATGTAGACATGAACATGACGGAGAGAAAGGGGAAGCAAACTTGAAAATGTACCATCTTTTGAGGCAGTGTCAACAGTGTCTCTATGGGCGACATGATCCTTGCACGGCTGGTGAAATGCTTCAAACAGGAATTAAGTTATATCATTCTAACGCACAAGCCACAATACAATAGCTTCTTACTTTTGGTTCGAGAAAACTGTTTCGGGAGACTCTCATAGCACATAAATGATACACTTCACGGACTGAACTACAAAACACTGAGAAAATTACGAAACGCCGTATTAAACTTGCAAACGTAACACTGACTAACAAAAAGACAATTGAAAAACACAGACGAAAGGACTCAGAATTCCCAAACGTGGCTTCTTCCGAGTCATTTGCAACAGCGTCTTCTTGGACGACATGTTCAAAGACAACCACAAGTCGTATAACAGTGTTCTAATAGTATCGTATATTACTATATTTTAAATCAAAATCGGATCAACTCTAACTATTAATTGTGGCCTTTATCGTATTATGTTTAAGTTAAATCGTAAAGAGAGCAAATTTTCGACTTATATACGATGTGTCATTTATTCATCGTACTGCGTCACAAACTAAATCGGATATACATCGCTAAACTTTTTGTTCTTACATTAC
The DNA here is from genome assembly GCA_024533555.2 of Aedes koreicus. Taxonomy (NCBI): domain Eukaryota; kingdom Metazoa; phylum Arthropoda; class Insecta; order Diptera; family Culicidae; genus Aedes; species Aedes koreicus. The sequence continues at coordinate 143,730 of JAHHFK020002330.1, read as the reverse complement.
ATTCAATCGCATACGATATCAAATCAACTCGCTTAAGAAAACAATATTTTTGCATTCTATACGATTTGTTTACCTACATATATGTTAGTATATCATAAAAACAACTTTCAATATACGTACATTTTGGTTGTCTGGGTTCCGTGTACGGCTGGCAAAATGATTCGAAAGGATTTACGCAACGATATCGTCAAAGGCCTGGCGTAGAGGTTTCTTCTCTATTCAGACTCCCGCCAGTAAACCTTCATAAAAAAAATCGCAAGCACTTTGAGTAAAGGGAACAAAATGAATTCCACAGAACAAGATAGATCCTATTTTTACCACTGCAATCCATGGCCTTGAAGAACCTTCTTTTTTTATTGAATTTTATAACCGCATTTTTTGACGGTAACTGGAACTAGATCCTTGAGATCAAAACTGGTTCCTTTACTGTGCATTGCAGTAAACTTAAATTTACACGATTTTTTTCTAAAAGTGTAATTTCCAAAGCAGATGTTTCACAAAATTTCATCAATAATTCATTTCTATGGATTATTATGAAATATGGTTTCGATTGAAAACGAATCATTAAAAATACATTGCAATATCACTCGTTCTTGCTATGTATTTTCTTGAAATTTAGATTTTTCCTCTTTCAATTAATCAGAATCTATAAAAAATTTGGGTGTGACTTGAAATTACGTCACGCCATTTTGCTTTAATTTTGTTTAAGCATTTTCAAATGGTCCTCTTATATCCAACTGCTGTGAGATATGAAAAAACTACACCACTACATGTCTCCTCCCTTTTTTCAAAAGTTGAATTCGTCTATTTTTGAAGATTCTTTTTCAAAAGTCCATCCAAATTCAAATTTGGCATTCAACTATAAACGAGTATTTTTTTATGTTTTTCACGCATTACGCTCCTGGAATTTTGGGTGATAGATGTCAAAATACCTAGACAATCCAGGGAACTCTTTTCAGTAAAAAAAAATCTGGAAGATACTCAGATAAAGCTTAATACTAGGGTTGGATCTTGAATTCATTCTGTGGACCTTAAGAGAAACTCGATCAAGTTCACAGAAATTAGACTGGATTTTACGTTGTGCGGAAATCTTGATGGGTATGAGAGGTCGAAAAAAAATTGCACTAGATCCTAAATCATAAATTTCCTACCCAAAATCTTCAGAGGATGTTTTTAATTTTTGATCGAATAAATCAATTTTGAAATTCCTTTACCGAGACGTCTTTGCAGTTGCTTTTAAGATTTCCTTCCTACGATATTATAATTCACGTTGAACATTACTGGGAATTCATTTTTAATACAGTCTTTGTAATTATTTGCATATCCACTTTGTAAGCGCAATTCCGATAATTTAAATTGATTATTGACCATTGCCTCAATAGTTCTTATGAAAAATAATCCTTATGAAAATTCTCGCTTCAAGATTCCACATAGAGTTCATTTAAATAGAAAACAACATACTTATTAGATGTTCTGAAACTTTCATCTCAAATTCATCATCAAAAAATCTGGTTAGAACTCGTTAATGTTTTCTTGTTAATTGTTTAATAATGCTTTCCAGGTGGAAATAAAAACTAAGGTAACTCGAATATTTGAAGTCTAACTTTGAGTGTTTAACCCGTCGTTATACTTAAAATGTCTCAAAATTGTCTACCAAAACATAGTCTGACATACGTTATTGGTAAAAATTGTCCTAATATGGTTCCTAAAATGGTCCTTAAAAACGCCATAATGTTCAAACGAATTTAAAAACTCAGAATCAACTCTAACTATTCTTATAAGTTGGGTTTAATCACCGTGGACGTGTACTATTTAGTTTTGGTTGGTTATTAGCGGTTAAGCGGAAACCAACCAAAACCAAATAGTCTAACTGTTCTTCTAAGGTTGTAATTTTTGCTATCTTCTGTCGCTTTTCTAACTATTCCAACTCGAGTTTTCGGAGTTTTGGTGCAAAGACATTGCTGAAAACCATATCAAAGTGCTGACTGCAAGTGTCATGTACTTGCCTAGTATAGAATCGGAGATTTACAGCCTCAAATTAGCCGTGCCCTATGGAATCCCGCAAGAAGAAGCACTCTTTAAAGCTATCCCTATTCTGTATTCCATTCAACGCTTTGTGGTAGGAATTTGAATTATACGGAGTACAACATATAGTCTTCTTAGATTTAAGCATGCTTTACAACATCGACAAAACTTGCAATCAAATATTTTTTTCTGACAAAGATTAACAATTCCTACCAGATAAAAATCCAAATCGCAACTTCTCACCAGGCGGGAACGAACGCACGCCAGTGAGCCGCAGCCAAATGAGGTTACAAACAGAAAACCATTGCTCGGCGAACGTTTGATCGATCGAAAACCCTGCCTGCCCTTCTCGTGAGCGCAATCCATTTGAATTGACCGTTACGGCGTGCTGGGTGATGTTGCTCTTCTCTATACTTAGGAGGGGCTTAGGTAATCACCACACGTTTGTAGGGCCATCGAACGAACAAACGACCGTGCGCTCGCTCCCCTTTGTCCGCACGTCCCATCGAAGGAAGGAAAGCGCGCATTATTGCTGCTACTGCAGCCCGTCGTTCGTTCGAATGAAAATATCGAAAAATATTTCTACTTTTTTTCCATTACTGCTTCTCGCTTGCTTCGCTAGCTTGGAGCTGTGCGATGAGGTTGATTTCTTCGAGCTTCGCCGTAGTGCGTCCGTGTACTAAGCCCCGTTCGACGGCACTCAAACGAAACTAGTTTCTGAATGTGTTTCTCTATTTTTCCTACGCTCGCTGCTGTTGCTGCTGCTACTGGCTCAAACGCTAACTTTCGAGGTTTCATTCCACCTCCTCACAGCAACAATACGCTCTCAAGCCACACAAAACTGGTATGACGCGTGACTCCAACTGCGTTGTTGTATCGTTATATCTCGAGGCAGCAGCGAAGTCGGAGCAGTAGGAATAGTAGTCTGTAGAAATTTTTCATTTTGCTCCCCTCGCACCCGCGTTCAATGCTATTTCACACACGAAAGCAGCAGCTGAGCTCAGCGCTAACTCGATGAGCAATTTCAACACACAACGTCGAGTTGCGCTCGGCTTGGTAATATGAAAGTGTCCTACTCGGCGCACTTTGCGTTTCCCAATCGGACGACAACGGCGATGATAACGCCCGACGACGACAATCTTAAATCACACTTCATGAGCGGAATTTTGTCTACAAGGTTGAGCGATTGCTGCGTCATCGGTACCTTATCTCAGCGTGTATGAAGCATTTGGACGGTCAGTAGAATGGTTGAATCTTGCCGCTCTCGAGTGGGGACTCCAAGTATGCATAAATGCAGGGGATGACTCAGTCGCCGTGACACACTGTGCTCCGCCATCGCCATCGTCGGCGCTCGTAAACAACAACTGACGTCATCCGTTGTCCCGCGACTCTGACTCAAAGCAATCTCGAGAAACCGGTGCCGAGTGACACCGAAAGCGTAGAACTTCGGTTGCAACCTCGAAGCGGAAGCAACTTTTCCGGGATCGGTCCAAGATCAACATTCCGACACATGTGAGCTGTACACACATGTAATATAATCATGTTTTATTTGGCTGAGCTTTTGTCATAAAGTTCTCGTGTGTTTATGGATCTATATGTACATTCTTGCCAGGGCAGGGATGCACATAGGGTGCAATTGTTTGAATAACTTATATCATGATCAAACATGCTGTCGCTGCATATGTACGAAGCGCGTATGCTCGATTAAATCATGCAACCACCACCGCCAGCCACCGGGAAAGTGGGTGGTATCATCGTTGTCACCTCACTATCAGTGCCAATTTTCGCCTCGGCCTGCTGCCTGCCGGCACTCACTTATGGGGCGGTGGGTGGGGGATGGGGGTAAATGCGGTCACTATGGAAACGTTTAATTTTAAACTTTGCTCTGTGTACATAAATAATAAAGCTGCTGCGGTATCATACAGTAGGCCCTGCAACGTCGAGCCGGACGGTGCAGTGGGTGAATCCTCGAGTCTGACTGTTAGCCGATCTGTCATTCAAGCTCTTATGCTATATGCAGCACTGAGCACATACACATTCCGTCGTATGTAATACGTACACATGAACGAGGGGGCACAAATGGATGCAGGAATTTATGTATTTTCCGGTGCTCTTTTGTGCCCCGATGAGAGCTCAGAAGAACCACATTCTGCAGCGAAATTGTGCATCGGAATATACATTCCCACACATACACACGAGCGCACAGACAATCACGACATAGTGTAGGCAGTCAGGTCACATCATGTACTCCCTATCTACCCGGTGAATTCGAGAGAGATCCTAAAAAAGTGTGCAGCTTATGTGGCCGAGCTTTAATTTTGCATATAAACTTGCAACTTGCACATGGAGGCATCCGAGTGTCCGGTGGTGTTCTTTCGTTCCCCTGCCTGGCGATGGAGACCCAGAAGGGTCACATTGGCGGTTGATGCGGATGATCCATTCGCTGGAACTGGACGCTTAAAATTTTAACGACCGATTCCTTCTTCCCCGAGCGATCCCCGAAGTCTTGGCCAAAGTCTTCTCTCTGTGCTCTTTGGAGAGATTCCTCGGAAACGTCGTCGTCGTTGTTGCTTAATGATTCGGGACTTTTCCCGCTTTTCGCGGGAAGACTTCCTCATTAGCCGATCGGCGTTGTGAAACTACTCAGTGTTGAACGCTGATTTAATGTTGTTAAATTTGTACGAAAGTAAAACGGGAGTAACATCAATTTGATCAGTATTTTCCGAACTTTGAAGCGATTTTCAGATTCAATCCTTCCGACGGCTCCCCATTTTTCCCGGTTGAAACATTTTCTGAACGAAATCAGGGATCATGTTTGATAGTTTTTCCCCATCCCAGAAGAATGATCCTAAATGGAGAAAGTTGTTCTGTTGTTGCTGGGTCGTTAGACTATTATCATTGTCACCTGTGGGAATCCGAATTCCAAATAAGCATGACTTTGCAGATCAAAGAAAATAAGTTGCCAATGGAGTGAGGAACGATTAAGCTTTTCCGATATCACCGTTATGTTGTTTTGGGTGATGAGGAGGAGCAACAGCAACAACAACAACAATAAACAGCCATCAGCTGGCTGCTCTACTTCTAGACGAGAGTTTTCGACAGTTCCCTTTTTCGGATGACGCGCGGTTCTGCGCTCCGATTGAGTGTAAGGAACCTGTTGATTTATAAAATAAATACCACAATAAAATAAAATATTACGAAAACATGATTCTCTCATCGTCATCGTCGTCCTCTTCGACGTAGACGTCGTTCGCTCTCTCAAACTTTATAGAACCCTGCATTTATTTTTCTTTTTTTTGTCCGGTTGTCGTATCCCATCGCGTGTGGGAATACGATAAAGAAAAACGAGAGCGAAAACTTAGATTTTATGTATAAAATTGTGCAACCCCTTCAGTGTGCAGTGCACGTTCTTTCAACACTTTTCTCCCAAAATAATGAAGAAAAAAAAAACTTTCTCTACATAATGTCATATACTAGTAATGCACTAGTACGCGCATTATTCTCGCCATGTACATGTGTGAAAAGGCACGAAACATACCAGTTTCCCCCCGCCCTTGGCTGACGGAGGAGTACGCAATACCGCAGATGCAAGATGCAAGTGCTAGTTCGATGCACCGGTGGTCTCGCAAACTAACTGCACCTAGAATTGGGTCAGCATTCCAATTTTCACCTCCGAACCTCCGCTCTTGCCCGCTCTGTCGCTACTGGAAGAAGTTCAAAACGCATTAACACCATACACCCACCCACCGAGCAGCAGTCTTCATCTCATCCTTCTTGGCATCATTATGCGTGCGTAATTGAGGGTAAATAGAGGAAGTAAAAGGCGGAAAAATTTAACTGAGAGAAATAAATAATAACACGTGGTCGGTCAAGCCTCCTGTGCTTGGCGCTTGGAGTTCTTTTTAGCGCTCGCTCTCTTTTGGAAAACTTTCAAGTTTGTTGCGCTTGAAATGCACCGCACCGACGAAATTCGAAGGTTTGACCAAACACAATTAGAGAAACCAATTGAGCTCGCTCTTCGCTGTGCTCTCACTGCTGTCATCCCGTCATGTTGGGTGAGGAATTTAATTCCTGAATCGGTGTGTTCTGTCATCCTAGCCAGGTAGGACAAAGACTTGCCAACTTGCCGCCACACCGGCTCTCGAGGTTAATGGAAACACCGCCAGGGCATTAGCAATAAATCATTCAAAAGGGCACAGCAGCTTTGCTGCCAATCTAGCCCAGCAATGCTCGCTCTGCCAATGCCTTTCTGTGTAGTGTGTCGTATGTGTGAGTGTTTTCCCCAAGACTTGTTCTGCACCGATGGGCCCTCCTCATCGCGGTAATGGGGATCGTCGGTGGCGTGTGCAGGGTGTTAAATGTGTGTTCCATTGGTGATGCTATGCGTAACAGTTTAGTCCTGGAGCACATCGGATTCTATCGTAGTGTTAAAAACAAAGTTTTGGATGAGTTTCTCGGTGTTTTACGTTGCGAAATTTCACCATTTTTGCAAGCCGCTCTGTAAACTGCACAATCAAAAATAATACTCAAGCAACATTGTAAGTTTTATCGAGGTTGTAAAGAATTAGTTTACAAGTTAGTACAAGTTTGAACTATGGATTTATAGTCCATTCAACCAAAATTGTTTTTTGTGTTCCTTCTAAATGTTAAAAAGAGCGTGATACTGCCTTTAAATATCAAAATTATTAATCGAAAATTCGATTTTATGGAAAAGTAAAACTGATATTGACTTTTTTTTAATGATCCTTCTAATTCTATATCAGACGAACTTTGAAAATCTAGTTGATGAATGTTACTGCAACTGTCAAAAAAAAACCAAAATAGGAACTGAAAACGATAAAATGAGGAGATCAAATCATCTTACAATCGTAAAAATGAACTGAAACCTTTGAAAAGACCCACGCAAACAGCTAAAAAAATATGGCATTTGAGAGAGTCTTAACAGATGGGAATATCAGACTCAGCAACTTAAAGTTCACTGCCTATGATATCAAGGCATAGGATAATTAATAGAGTTAATTTAATTGTGGAAATGATGTTTTTCCTCTACTAGAATTCCTCTACTAGAATTTTCGCGATGTTACTGGACAGATAACAAATCCTTTATCATTATTTCGGAGTAAATAATCAGTCAAGCTGAATCAATTTATCATGACACTTATGTGACAAATACGCAAGAAAGTTCAAAGCATGTTGCGTGTGGAAAATTTCAGATATTTCTCGATTTTTTAAATAAAATATTTCACATACAGTTTTAAAATTTCATTGCAAGAAATCAGGAAGATATTTAACACTGACCATTGTCACTATACGAAAGTATAATAATAATCATCTTAGAAAGTGACATTTTTTAAACAAGAGCTGACAGTTTGTTTCGTAGATGTGATCATAATATTTCAAATCTGTTCAATAATCCTAGAATTTAATTTAGAATTTTTATCCAAACCCAATTTGGGTTCGTCGAGAAATTCCACTTGACTGGACTACTGCATTGACCTCGGTCATGTAAATTCTTGATGCAATGTTAATTGTCCTCTAAGTTATTTTATCGTATTAAGATTCAATCGGGGAAAATGAATTCTTCAAATTCATCCAGATTGGATCCTGAGAATACAAACACGACAGTATGAATACTTTCCCACACAAAATCGTCAAAATTGATCAGAGTAACTTAATTGTGACTTAATTGAATCACATTGAAGTTTCTTCAACCGATTTGAAACAAGTGTGCTGCTAGGGTTCGATAAAATAGGTTTGAACAGCAAGATCCTATTTTATTTGACGCTACAAACCAAAAGAGTAGTTCGTCTGCCAAACCCTATAACTCGATGAGATTGAAGACCAGAGTCCTTTCAACGATGCTTACAAAAAGAATAGCTTTAAAATTTGCTCGACTAACACTGTTAGTCATTCAGAGACCAAAACCAAGATAATTAAAAAGGCAAACTGCCCATAAACAGGCATCCTATTCAGATAACACAACAAAATCCTAAGTAGAACCTTCTCTACAACTCTCTATTGGTGGGAGTTATATAAATGACCGAATGACAACATAGGCCTTGGCCTAAAACAATTGATCATAGCTGAAAACTGCAAAATAAGCTTCCAAAATGCTAAATTTTCCGCTTTCGAATAATTATCCATGAATGAGGTATTTGAAACTACCCAGGTAACCAATAAGCATTAGCATATGCATGTAAATCAACCCTAAATCTGCATTTCAGATGCTACAAGCATTACCTTAATATTATATCACCATCTTGAATGCTATCTGCTGTAAAGTTGAATTTCAAATGCTATTTAAATGCTTGTAGCCTGTAATAAGCATTTCGAATGCAAAATAGCATTAATGAAGCATTATCATAGCATTGCAGTAAAGCAGCCGTATATTGGCCCAAAAGTGGCATTTATGTTGCATTTAAGGCGACTTAATTGCTTGATAGGCTGCCGTAAAGACGCCTTTGAACTGCTTATTGGTTACCTGGGCACCAAAGAATATGTAATTCTTCTTGGCCCTCAAAACGTCCAAAAAATGCTTCCTAAACGAATACTCAAAACTCGGAATTTTCAAAACGGTCCAAATACGTTGAATTCAGCATTCAGCTATGGCGAAGCAACGGAAGTATTTGTTTGAGATGTTTTAGAAGTTTCAACCCAGTAAGTTATACCCACCTACCTAAGTATCAATTAAGGTTTTATTAGGGTCATGTAGACCGCTTTTCAGACTCTTAGATTACTTGAAACCCGAATCCAAACACAGAGTGCTTGGCTGGTTTTGGCAGCTCTCAATCGCTTCGAAAAGGCTTTTTCCAAAACCATGCCAGCGATCTCACCAGCATTTTCATACACCGCACAATCCTCGCGCGCGCCCCCCCTTTTTCCTATTACCTCAAACATGCTCATGGGGTCCATGGTGACGTCTGTGCGAATCCTACGCGCTCGTCCTTATCTACGTTTCACTGAACCTACGCTATGTACGTACATATATACAGCACTCAACCGATCACGGTTCGTAGAAGCTGCTACGGTGCCTATCAACGGTCGTCCTACGGCGGTGGTGCGAGAAGTGATTGTACTGTATAAAAGTCATCCACCCACCACCCACTCTCGGTCAGACCAAAGTCAGGAAAGCTTCCACCCACCAGAGTTCCCCGCATCCTCACGACCCCGCACGCGGACTTTATCAGTCTGAAAGCCTCGGTCGTCCTCATATGCATATAACTCCCCCCCCATGTACATCCCACACACACACACAACGGTAGGATACTTTGTCCTTTTCCACCCTTGTTGTTCTCTGAATTTATGCGCTACGAAATGGGGTGGTAAATAGAAGTCTCCCGGTACATATTGGGCAACGACGTGCGACCTGTTTCTCTATGTAGTGGCGCATAAAGCTCGAACAGCACGGCATTACTCCCTTCCGTCCTTGTACCACTTATGGCCACATTTTCCAGCCCTCGTCTCTCTGGATGATGTTAAAATGTTTTGTTCTTGCACACATAGCTTTTCATTTACCGCTATGTATAGGTACCACCTAGAAGCTACCTCTATCTACATAGTGCGATGATGTTTCGGTTCGGAAAGCGAGAGAACGAGAGCGTCCGCCCGTCGTCCATGCGGTTTTTCCTCCGAGGAAGCTCGTTTATGTGCTCGTTTTGTGTACATGAACTCTCACTCACGGATATTGTACAATTTTCTGATCGTAGCCATGGCAACGTGATGTCGATAGATGAGCAGCAACAACACCGCGGCTGGGAGAAGAACTTTATGTTTGGCTGGCTTGCAACTTGTTCTGATACTACCGCAATGCCTCTGCTTGGCGTCGAACCTCTTCTCGTAAGTGTTCTGGATTTAGTTATCGTTGTTGTTGTTTGCCTCATCCCAAGTGGATGTGCTTTTTGTGTGTACCTAGGAGTCAAGCAAACTGACTCCGATAAGGGGGTGGTAGATGGGTTCCTCCCGCGTTCAACCCTCGATCTCGATATATTCTGTGCAAATCCACATATTAATCCGAAGAAAGCATGGACGTCCCAAGTCATTAAACCTGCGTAAATTTTCTTTCGCTCTCTTTCTATCTCAGCAAAGCACGCAGCCTAGCTCAAAGTCGCGTCCTTGCTCGTGACCTCCATTATAAACAACAAGCAAAACAAACCCATTCCGACAACCACCATCGCCAACCGCCTTCTTCACGATACAAATTGATATGCCCGTTATCGATGAATTAGAATATGCAACGGTGGCTGGTGAATGCTTCTCGAGACTCTCGAGAGCCGCGAGAGTAACAACAATCCTTTCACTCTCGATTCACAGCAAAGGGACGATAACGAAAACGACGACTCCTCTCAACTAAACGCCGATTAGGATGACGACGTCGTCGACAACGGGAGGAATTCAATTTGAATAACATAAATAATGAACGAACGAAAAACCGCATGCGAGTAAGTCCCGTCCAGTATGCCAAGATACCCGACGCGGACCATGCTGCCGGCGGTCGTAATTTAGGAGAGCAGCACGATTTTTGTAACTGGGGGAGTCAAGTTCTGCGCGTATCCTCCTACAGCCTGTTGTTATGTTGTTTCGCTGTCATCTAGGGTGAATGTGTGTGCAGTATTTGAGTGCAAAGAGCGCGATTTTAAAAGCATAATCGCCCATGCAACAGGTGGTGCCCTCTGTTCGTGGAAGGATGTTGCTTGCCGGAAAAAGCAAACGTGAGCCGTGGAACCAACCAAAAGTCGCTCAACTCGATCATGGCCCCTCAAAATCCCCAATCACTGAAGCGTGAACCTTACCCGTTTACAAAGTCATTCCTCACTTGAGACACACGGAGTGGACAAAAGACGAAAAATCCCCGTCACTTCGGTTGAGATTTACTACACAAACACAATTGGAAAAGGTGGTGCGAAAAATTGGCCAAACTTCTGCGAATCTTCAAAAAGGGGAAAATAGTTCCTCAATTCAGTTTGTTCAGGAGGCCCTGTTGGATTGCAACATTAACTTGGGAATGACCACCTCAACGCAACATACGGTTCGTCGAATTTCGACACCGTCCAACGCTTGAAACAACCAATTGTGACCGGCTATTTAGTCCAACCACTTCCAAAGTGACTTTGTGCTGCGTCGCTTAAGTTTCGCAGAAAAATGAGTCGACGGAAATGCCATCACCGTCATCGTCGCCGCCGCCGCCGTCGTCGTCGTCGTCACCGTAGCGGTACGTCCGTCCGACCAGCACAAGACACAATTCAAGCGACCAACCATCCCCACCGTGGTTCAACCTTCGCGCGCGGATTGCTGTTGTGAAGGAAATTATCGTCATCTACTGCTCTGCTGCCGCAACCGTCCTCCATCCGTTCCGTTTCGACGTGTCCACAGCAGCACCACAACCTACAAAAATGATTGAGCCCAACCAAACTACAAAATACAATCAAGAAGCCGTATGGCAGCGGCGGCAGCAAAGGCAGCGACGATGGGTCATTTTTTCCCCTCCCATTGCTGCCTCGTTCCGCGAGTCCAAAGCGCTATAGGTGTCCGGTGCGCGTCGTACCCGGAGCCTTTGGTGCTCTCGGTGGTGCACACTCAGCATAGCACACTTGGATCGATGAGGATGACGACAATCATGGGCGGTGGCGAAGGAGGCCACGGAGGTGCTATGCCCCGCCGTCGTTAGTCGTTGCGGTATAATGGTTTGAAGTTATGCCAAGTTTCTCATACGACGAAGCGAAACAGTGCACAAAGCAGAAGATGAAAAATTAAGAGAAGCGCTCTGCAGTGCTGTTGGGCAGCGCAGCAATAAACAGCAAAAGAGAAGCTGAAGCAACGCACAGCACAAAGTGCGGAGAGAATGAGAGGAAAATGAAAAAAACATCAATTTACAACACCAGAGAATATGATTACGCGCGATTCGGGTTGCGACGTGGTGTGGGGCGCGTGTGGTGGCGAACGACAGCAACGTGCTTTTGATGAGCGAAAGGGACACAAAAAAATAATAATAATACAACTTTTATATAAGTCTTATAAATAAGTTTTTCACCGTCTTCTTTGGTCTCTCCCGTTTTTTGTTTGCTGCTTCCGATGATCGTTTGCATCGAATGCGTCTATCACCGCTCCAGCATCCTTGGAGCGGACGGGTCACCACCGGCGACTTTTGTACTGGGTCTCAAGGAGCATCTTGAGGGGCTCTTATCAGTTGCATGCGTGTAGGGTTCTGTAACTAGCCAAAGCTCGTAATGTGAAGTTTTTACTTTACACGGACTTGAGGCAATTCTGAACCTTTAAATTGAATTGTTTCCTAAATTAAATGTAGAAAATATAATAAGTTAATAATATAAACCTAAGAAAAATTCTTCAAAACGATGGCTCAACAACTGAAAGCATTAAATATTGAACGCTGGTAATCTCAAATCCGAGTACAGAGATCATATTGATTTATTTATTGATTTTTGTATTTGAATCTGGCGTTAAATATCCTGCGAAATAATAGCAGAGATAACATAGGGGACCATATTTTAATATGATATAAATGCAATTATAGCTTAAAGGTTTAGTTCTGAGCTTGTCAACCCAAGTAACATTGCCAAAACCATACAGCTTCATTTTATTTATGAAAGCCACTAGAAATCAATGTTGTCTTAATATGGCACCAAGAGATGCCAATAGGTTTCATATTTTAGTCAGGTGTATGAGACCCCAGAACAGCTTGCTTACAACGATCTTAAAACCTTGTTTTTCTCAAATTCCTATTACTCCTATCAAAGGTTTTATTTCGACTTTATGAACTCGTAAAATGCTGTTTTGAAATGCCGTTTGTGCACTCATTCATCTTATCTTATAATGGTCAGTTGAAAAAGCATTTTAAAACCACTTTGCCTCCAGTAAATGCATTGAACAGCAAAATTGCATTGAGGGAAGTCACAAAATGACCAAATAGTTTTATGGTAGTCATTGCGAAGATAAATTGGCTTTTTGGCAAAACTGTGATTTTTTCCAAACACCATATTGAAGTATAAGAAATAATTGAAATGTGGAAAAATAAATGCACAAAATTTTAAATGTAATGCAAATCAAATGTAGATCGGAGACCAATTTCAGCATTCTTTTGGATAACGCAACGTGTGACTAAATTCTAGGTATGTTTGCGATCATTGAACATGGTGTCCTAAGGAGTTTAATTTCCATTTAAGGGTTCTATTTAGGCAAGAAATAAACGCAATAATTGAACGATTGGTAAAATTTTCTAGATTTTATGGAAATTCTGACCAGTCAAACATTCAATGCACGCCCTATCCAAAATTTCTATTAATCATTATAAGGGTGAATTTCAGCCCTCTGACGTATCGGATATTGCGAATCAATAATGTTTCATTAACCTTGGGGGTATATTTTAGGTAATCTTCAAAAGGGGGAAATAGTCCATCCGTCTGCTGAATGTTCCCAAGAATGTAAGGCTTCGAAAATTTCAAAATTAACTTGGGAATGAAATCCTCATTTTAGCCAGCACGCTTTTGGAAAGATTGACTTGCAGTAATATGTGACCCTATTAGTATGATTTTACCAAGAATCCAAGGTGAAACTCAATCGGTTAATCATAAAGCAATAGGGCCACAATAGAGAGGGGATTTCATGCACAAGTCGAATGCTCGTTTTTCTCAAATATGTTCTAGAAATCCTCTATTCGAGATAGAGAAATCGATATCGAGGTAGAGAGAAATTGAAAAGATCGCTCAAATCATCGAGCTAAGAGAAATATCAAGTAAAAGAACATAGGAAACTGAGAAGTTGACGTTATTGGATAATTCAGATTTCCACCGACAGAATATATAAGAATCATTTAACTTAGAAGTTTAATTTCAAATGAATAAAATTCAAATTAATCTGAGTGCTGATAACCTGTACAGATAGACCGTCTAATGCTATCTGATTAGAAACTTGGAATATGGAAACACCGTTTTCGAAATTTACAACAGAACAAAAATGATCAAATTATTTGACATTTGCACTAAAATTTTGCTCCATTTAGTATACCGGAGTAACACATCTTCATGATTTGATGTTGAGTAAGCTTCTTTATAACCAAATCTAGTCATATATAAGTATTTTCAACCGTTATAAAACTTGTGTGTTGCTTGGGTAAGTATGAGCAGTGGCGTTTGCACCTGGTACACTGTACAACCTTACTGGCAAAAAGAATAGCAGCGAAACTAGATTTTGACAGACATTAATTCCTTAAATGCAGTCTAGCGGCTACCATCCTAAGTTTGAACAAAAAAAAAATATCCACGTGGCCTTCACTCAAATGTGAGTAATCGAACTACAGTGACGGACAATACAATAAGACCAAAGCCCGAAATGGTCATGTTTGGAGGCTTGTCTTTCACTTTCTCGTGAGGTTGGCAATTTTGGCAATAGCCTAGAAATAATCTGAATTTTCATCTTTAATAAATTCACAATTTTTCATTCACCACTTCAGAAACTACAGACACCACCTACGACAAAACAATAAGACCTCCTTTTGATATCCATAGTTTAGGCTATGTCTATGAGTGGGAATTTTAATCTATAGTATACTGATATCAAAATGACCCGTGCATCAATAATCAAAATTAAGATCCTAAAATTCGAGCATCCTTTCTGGAAATCAAAAAGTGGTCTTATTGTTTTGTCGTATGCGGTGTCTGTAACTTTTACAGTGGTGAATGCAAAATGATGGATTTAATGCAGATGATAATTTAGGTTACTTCTGGACCACAGCCGAAATTTCAGCTCAATTGGTTCTCGAGAAAATGAAAGGCAAGCCCCCTAACATGACCATTTTGTATGAAAATCAGGCTTTGGTCTTATTGTATTGTCCGTCACTGTATGTATCAGTTACGTTCAATAAACTATGCCTGAAATTATGGGCGGATTTGACTTGGAATGCTGATCAGAAATCAATTGGAATCCTGACCGAGATTCGCTCGAGGTTTATGGTTGAATTCGTTTTAAGTCCTGAGTAGAACTCGCTCGAGATTATGAATAAGATTTGGTAAGGATTCTAAACAGGGTTCACTATGTATTCACATCAAGATTCGCGTGGAATCTTGAGTAGGATTCACTCGGAATACTGAGCAGTAACAGCAGCCAAGAACTATTCACTTAAAATCCCAAGTGAATCTCCTCAGAATTCAACCGGATATGCCTAAGGCCATGAGTAAGATTCACTGTGAACATTTAGTGTAGTTTGCACTTAGATTCTTAACCGGAATTCGCTCAGATTTTGCTTCGAATCATTCTCTCGGATGATCTCGGAATCAAGAGAAAATTTTATTCTGAATCAGGACTAGTTCAGAATCTTGAGAAGGTTTTGCTTAGTATCCTAAGCTGAAGTTGATTGAAATTATTGAATATTCTTATGTTAAATCAGCTCTTGTGCTTTTTTTTAGTTTTCTCTTAAATGCCGAGCAGAACTGACTCATTTTCCTGATCAGATCGCTCAATATTTTCTGATTGGTTGAGAATCATGAGCAGGTTTCATTCTGAGCTTGGAACAAGATGCGTTCAAAGTTCTGAACCGAATTACTATAGAATACTGAGCAATATTTTCTCATGGATTATATACAGGCTTCGCACAGGATGCTGAACAGGTTTTACTCAGAATCAAAAGCAGTACTCGCTCGGAATTTTGACTAAGAACAAAATTAAAAAAAAACAACTTATTTTTGGCATTTTATACGTGGCAACGTTGCGAATGAGCTGATTTTTTATCTCTCCCTATTTCAAAAACATAAAATGTGGATTTTCAGATGTTGGTTTCAAGAGTTGAAAATATAACCATTAACTAAGTTTTTTTTTTCAAATCAATCTATTTGTAAGAGTTTGTTCTAAAAATTACATTTCATGATATAAACTTCAACTACGAAATGATCGTCAAATTTGACGAAATTCGGCCAAATGGCCGAACAGTCATCGTATTGATCAACATGTTTATTAAGCATTCGAATATTGACGGAGTTGAATTCACGAATGCTTAACAAAAAAATCACTATTTGACTCTGAATCTACGCAGGCGATAATTTAGATGATATTCATTCGTTTTTCACCAAATCGAAATAATTTAGATTTTCGCTTTGGCTCGATTTCAACAACATTGTATTTGATTTTAACCCCTCAGAAATCCTAGATTTCTGTGAATATTCCAAAAATTTATGTTATAGTTTTCCATCTGATTTACTAAGGCAGCTTGCGCTGATTTTTAAGTGTCTTGGTTTTGATAATTTAGCTGAAGCAGTTGAGTTGCTAGAATCACTATCTATTTGTAAAGCTGTCGTATTTAGCTGCTTGGATGCCAAGGAAGTTTTTGTTTCCAGCTTAACAACTACTTTGATTGTATTAGAAATCAAAAATCAAATCATACCTTTCAGCAATAGACTGATTTATTATCGCCGTCTATTGTTTCCGAAGGGGATGATTTCCGAACGATTCAAATCATTTCAGTTCCCCAATAACCATCCCGATCCGAAAAACCATCGCCAGTAACCCTATCCGCAAAATTCCTTGCCATAGAGAAAAGCTCATTGAACCCTTCTCAGACACCGAGCGATGTGTCATTTACTGGGAGCTCGTACGATGTACGACGTACCCCCATAACAACACACAGAAAAAGAGGTTACCATTCCTTGAGCGCCGCCACACTCTTCACTGCTCGAGCAACGCCGTCATCGTCGGGCAAGTCACGCACCAGCTTGTGCATACCGCATATAGCAGAGCCAGCAGCAGCAGCAGCGCTTTGCTTTATTCGATCGCCTCCACTCCGTAGGTTGGCCAGTGAGTTTCTTTTTCGTAATCAACACAACCGTACAGCGAGCGGGAGGCGAAAAAAAAATCCATTCCACCCAACCGACGAAGCTCTCAGTCAGCGTCAGCGTACAAAAAGCCCCTGAAGGTGGTGAAACTTTTCCGTGCCGTGTGCGCTCGTTTGCCTGGCCGGGCCCGTCCGTCCCGATGAAAAGTCTCACAGAGTAGCACACAGCACAGCACCAGCATTCGGTGCCGGTGCTTCATCAGATTACGTGGTCGTACACAGAGAAGCGCACAACACACATCGGCGCGAATGAACGGCGACGAGGTTACCACCCTCTCCCTTCGCTTTCCCATTCCATCAAACCCACCACCGCTCCCCCTGCACCCTGTGCACAACATACATTTCCCAACCCAACCACGCGCGGCCTGCCTTGATCGTTCGCATTTCGTTTCCCTCCGCGTCACCCCTTCACTCGTTTCGCTTGCTCGTTCGTTCGTTCGTTCGCTGCTGTTGATGTGTTTTCTGCCAGCTTACTTCATCCGTCCATATATTGCTGCATGCCGTTTTGGCCGTTTCGTTCTCTCTGAAATCATATTAATAACATCATGCCAACAGTCAGCGAGGAATTCGACCACAGTGCAAAGCTTCGGCTCTCGATCGGCCGACCTCGGGTTGAATCCGCTTTCTAGCGCTATCGATCCCCGTTCGTCTCTAGACATCAGCCAGCACCGAGCCTTTGAGTAGTTGCAAAATATGTTCGTATAAATTTGATTTTCTGCGAGCTCTCTCCCCAAATCAAAGCAGAACTCCACTTGAAATGACTGAGTTTTTCTTTATTTTTGCGTGTGATAAACTCTCTCACGGAGTCTGACGCTTGCTCCGCCAATGTCACGATTTGGATGCTGATTCCGAGTGGGTGGCTTACATCTCTGCCATGAAATGTCATTTCTTTCTCAATGTGTCAACATGTGCGCGCCAGTCTATGTGGCGATGTAATCTCTCGGGCTGCTTTGGTTAATTCCAGCATATAGTTTGGCTCGGAATCTGAAGTTTTTAGACAACGGTCAGCTAAACTGGTGCCAACCGAGACTTGCCAATTTATTGATTTTGGCTCCACTCTGTCAACCAGCTATGTGACCGACCATCAGCCAAGCCAGTGTTGCCAATTAGCCCGTTCGCCACCTACACACTGTTGTTTGTTACATGACATTGTAGAAGTAAAAATTTCCCAGCAACAACGACGACGACGACGACGACGACTGGCATACATAAGCCCTGCGAGCTCTTGGCCACCACCCGCTGTACCGTACGGGGCCCGTATATGTAGCAAGGGCGGCAGACAGGGTGGTGTTCTGAGGAGAACAGGACGGATTTGCGCATGTGCGCCACGGCTTATTGTTATAGTCACCCGTATAAACGTTATATTTTGATCCTGTCATCCCCCTGGGCTGCTGCGTTCCGTGCGTCTGTGTGCGTCGCAAAGTGTTGCTCTCATTTAGATAATGGATTTTCGAAAAATGATTTTTTTATTATAACAAAATAATTATTTTATACATAACAAGGTTTTACGGTGATCGTGCAATGATGGGGGTGTAGGAGAACAGCATCCCCGCGCATTTTGTGGACCTGTGCACGGCTCATACGCACTTTCGGATGGCAATATTCCGGAATTGCCTTGTTTTATTATATTTTTGTTGAAGCTTCGGCGATGGAAAAATGTGGCATGAAAATTAATGTTATTTTTCTCGTTTATTCTTTTTCGTTTCCAGGTACGGTATTGGTTGGCACTGTTTTCCAATTAAACAGGCGTAGGTTTTTTTTCGTACGCTGTTGATGTTGTTGTTTTAATGCCCGATTACCAAGGTGAGTTTTGTTCCCACAGGACTTTTGAATTCGGATCGATTGCGTTGGAATTATTCGGGTTGGAAAACAATGGGAAACGGCTTCGCTTTAATGGAGCGGATAGGTGAACGGGTTCGTTGTTAAATCGAGTTTGAGAATCGGGTACCGAATGTTTAGTTTGATATTTTAATGGGGTTTGAAGTAGTCTTGTCATGAATGCTTCCTTCGGTAGAAGTTAAGAAATACATATTTTTTTTTTTAGTTTGATGTTTTGAATCAAAATCGGAAGCTGGGAGAATCACATAGTTGCTGAACAATTTTATCTCGAACAGTTGTATAGATTTGAGCTTCAAAACAATATTCTTCGCCAGTTGTTCTCAAACCTCAATACCCACAGTTCCAGCATATTAATAGCAAGCAATATTGGAGTTTTCGATACCTTGGTACTTCTACGCAATTTCGTAGTTCTCAAGTCATTTCTGTTCGAATTTTAATGTTTTCGAAGATTCGTTGAAGGTATTTGTAATCTTTTATTATTTTGCTATTTTGTATACTGTGAATGTTTAGTTATTGTTTATATTTATATTTATTGATTTTCCATATCAAAAGTATATTTCCTAAATTTTCATGTTGTTATGCTGGTATTAAAACCATCCTGGAGATTTCTGGCCAATTTTCAGTTTTCAAAAGCTTTTTAATATGTTCAAATTCTGTACATTTTAGTTATTCCGAGTCAAAGTTAAGGCTTCATGTGTATGTTTTTGGCCTTAAACATCTGTTTTTCAAATGTTTCCTTGGATTCAGTAATTTAAGCTTATTTAAAAAATCTTGGCTGTTTAAGAGCATCCATGCTGGTGTTTTTTTTTAAACTAAATCATAGTTTTTGAAATCACTGTTGTGTTTGATTTGTTGGCAGTTTTACTATTTTAGTAATATAAGCCAATCTTAGAGCTAATTTAACGCTCATAATTGCATTATAGACCATTTTTATAGTTTGAGTGCTAAAACTTTTGAACGTTTTGTTAGGATTATCTTCATTAGATGATTCGATGATTGATTAAAATCTCAATATTGTATATTTTTGTTTTAATCCACAATTGTCTCGTTGTTTTTGTATGTGTTCGTTCGAATTTGTATTGATGTGAAACTTAATACTCAAACTGTAAAATTGAAAATTTCATTCAAATTCAATTTTATACAAACACTGATTAGTGACTAGAAAATGAGAAGAAAGATTCGCAATTTCCATTTAATTTCAACCACCTTTATTGCTTATCTTGACAGATACGCGTATTTCGTCTACAATGTGCAGACTTCTTCAGTGTCTTGTACTAATACTCAGTCGAGCATTAGTACACGACACTGAAGAAGTCTGCTCATCGTCGACGAAATACGCGTATCTGTCAAGATAAGCAATATAGGTTGTTGAAATTGAATGAAAATTAGAAATCTTTCTTTTCAATTTCTAGTTACAGGTATTCCACTAACAAGCTCACACTCTCCCCAGGATTCACTGATTAGTAGTTTAGCTCTTCAAAAATGAAATGGTGAATCTGCATTTCTCAAGTCAAGTTTTATTAATATTATGAACAGTGAGACTTGTACTGGGAATCTTAAACTGTTTATTGTTTATGAATTCGGGAAAGTAAAAAATCCAAATATTTTTCTAGTTTCTGGATTTTTAATTTCATTGTGATAGACGGCGCCGGTGCAGTAGCGGTGAACGTAAAAAGCCCCTTATCCCAGCCAGCGCCGTTGGGATTTTCTGAGAAGACAAATCCCTGAACACGTCTTCCTTCGGAAGGGAAGTAAAGCCATTGTTCTCGGCCCATATGTTGATGGGTTCGATACGTAGGGTCCAGGTCGTTTCCCTGGCGGGGAAAACCTGCCTCAGGCTGGTCAGTCACAAAAAATGGGACATCAACGACAACAATTTCAGTGTGATCCAATATAGTATGATTTCTGAACTGAATAAATAATTTGAGGGTTTCCAGATAAAAGATTCACACTGATCTGAGATTAGAATAAAAATGTATTCGAATTGTCCCAAGATATATTCAGTTTGACTTTAAAGATTTCTCTAAACAGTATATAATTAACCTCAGTATTATTTCGATAGTTTTACTCGAAATTTCCTTTGCATTTAACTTCACGCCACCTTATGGGTTGTTTGTTATTTCTAGAACTCCTAAATTCAACTGTACAATTTACCTTTATTTCGCATTTCAAAATCTGTTTTGCTCTATCTTCGAGAACTCTCTTGGATTTAATCTTGAAAATCCTAACCGAATCATTTGTTTTTTTTTTTAAATAACTACAGACTATTTTACTCAAGACAACTAATTTCCTTACTTTGAAAATTTTGCGAAAATCGAGTGAAAAAAAATAACAGCACCAAGAACACGTCCGCACGCAACAATAGCTTACTTCGATCTTTTTCCTGACAGTTCGGAAATCTGTTTATGAACTGTCCACTGACTGTAAATTCTTGATATTTTCATGCATTTTAGGATAAGTAAACGGTTCAAACTTCAAGGTTCTCCTCACCGACCAGAATAATGACTTTTTTTTGTGTACTTCGAGATTGTAACATGTCCTTGATTATATTTTGATTTTTTTTAAGTGACCAAATAAAGTGTAAGTTCACACTAAAAAAAACCGACACGTTGTTTTCACGTGAAATTTCACGTAACTTCCACCTGAACACGTAACCAAATCTTCTTCAGTAAAATCAGGTGAACATTACGTGTCCAGTTAATTGTACGTGAAAAATCACGTAAAATTTATGTGATTATCACGTAGAATGTGAATTTACGCGGAAATCACGTAGCTTTTACGTGAATTCCACGTGTTTTTTGCTGGTTTTGGCAGTGGACGAAAATTACGTGCGTTTCACGTTAAAGTAACGTGTCGATTTTTTTGAGTGCAAATTTTCCTAGTTTTCCATTTCCTGAATTGTTTAGAAAGTTTTCGAAAACTACTTTGGAAGCATCTTTAAAATGCTTGAAAAGTATCCAAGAGCTATTCTGGATGCATCTCATAACAATTATAGATACACCCCACAGATACTCTCATTTAACTACACGGAAAAAAATCCAAGCTAGGATCCGTAAACGGCAATCATGAATTCGAAAACAAGCAAAACAACGTGAACTGAATCACGTTAACGGGAACTAGTTTACGTTTTTAGCTAAAAATCCTGAAAAGGTGAACTAGTTCACGGTCCGTTTTCATTTTTGAGAACGCTTTTGATTCTGTGTAATCTGAAAATCTCAGGACAACTCTAGAAGCAACCCAGAAAAATTTGGAAGCATCTCAGATCAATTTCGGATGCATTCCAAAATTATTCTGGATGCATTCCGGAACTACATGCATGAATTACTCTAAAAAATCCTAGAACGATCCTGAAAGCATCTCAGAACAGTTCAGGAAACATCACAAGACTAATACAGAAGCATTTTCAGACTGTTAAGGAAGAATTCCACTCTGGAACTACTCTGGAGGCATCGCAGAAATACTTGGAGAGCATCCAAGAGCTACTCGTGAGCATACCAGAACGACTCTGGATGCATCTCAGAACAATTCTGAATACATCCAAAACTATTTTCACTTCTACAAACTACTCAGAAACATCCTAAAATAATAGAACTACTCTGCAAGAATGTTAGAATTACTCTTGAAGCATGCCAGAACCATTTGATGCATTTCAAAACTATTCTGGAAGTAGTCCAGAACTTTTTTTTTGAAGCATAAATGAACTACCCTGGAAGAACTCGTTATAAAAGCTTGACTAGAGTATGATGCTGATTGGGTGAGATCCTTTCTATACGTTCATATTAATTTTCCCTTAATATTCTACCATGTTTTGCAAACATAAAAAACGGAGCGTATGGAACGGTATATCCACGCATATCCTTCCTTCCTTCTAGGTTTACAAATTGCATTGTGGTTCAAATCTATTCATTCGAATCCAACTCATTTTGATGCTTGTATCATGTCTTTGATATGCTGCAAGCATAAATACTGACAAAAAAAAGTTGGGGGTCATCTAACCCAATTATTTCCAAGATCCTTTCTCGTACTGGCTGCGTTTGTGTTGGATTAAATTAGATTATATTTCCGGACAGTAAGTGGTCTCACGGTGGAGATACGGAAGTAAGACGATATTTTGGATAGTTGTTCCTTTTTGAAATCACCACCCAAGCATCATATTTGCTAAAGTAAGATTCATGTTTTGATGTTGGTGGTGTTCCAATCGCGTTACAACGATAAATGAGTTTGAGAAAAGTATTCGGAAACGAACGACTCATATTCCATCAACCTAGGGATAGTCTACTGCACAGAAATGTGAAGAGATGATATTAGGACCTTTTAAGTTTTGACTAAAATTACTCACCTCGCGATTTACGAGGCATCCGTCACTATTCAAGTTGCACGCCACACTCTTCATTCTAACCCCAACGAGACATTAACAAAATGTCCAATAACCAACAACTTCTCAACGATAGTTCGGCAGTTTCCTATCGGCTCTACAACCGCTCATTTCCTTAACACACAACAAGTACCACCTCACACACCCCCCCAAAGGAGCAATAAAACCTAGATCTTTTCTCTTGCGCTTCTCAGCGCAGTTGGAGATAATGATTGCGACGACCAACTAACTGCGGCTAACGAAGAAGATGGGAAACAAAACAAATTCGAAACCAAAACAAAAGGCCATGCCGTGCACCAATCGGGCGGGTAATCGGCAATTTAAACTATGCTCTCTACCACCCGCATCCTTCTTCCACCTTTCGTCTTCCTTCTGGCTCTTGAGTGGCGAACCGATAATACCGAATGACGATCGGCATTCCGTCTACTGTGCTATGCAAAGAAGTCGGTGCTCACTCTTTTCTTTTTTAATTTGTGTATTGTTTTTATTGCGCTGCTCCACGCTCCTCTCAAGTTGCCAGCTACCGGCTGAAGCCCTGTGACTTTGAACCCGGGTGCATGCGACGCTAGCGAAAGTCATTGTCATCTTTCTGACCACGTGCTTCGTCGAACAACTGGGAAAGAGTTCTACCACCCTTCGGCCACGTGGTGGTAAAGAGTCGATTCGGAGTCGTATGAGTTGGGAATATTTTAAAGACAAGCATTGCAGCAGTAGTAGAGCGAGCGGCGGTCAATGGGTTAGTCTCCTAGGTCCGGATCGTACGCGATACGCGGAATCTCTTACACGCACATTTTAGAATCATTAATGACGGTGATGCTAGACGGTCTGGCCAAAACCAGGGTATGCTAACAACGTCCGGCTGGTGTACATGATGTGTACGCACCCCTCGGAGGCAGGGAACGGCTGCGTCATCACACATTCTGTCGAGCCTGGGATGGAACTTCCCAGTCAGCACAACACCGCCGATATCCATATCGGAAGAATGCTGCGAGAGAAAGAGCGATGGCCATGGGGGTATAATCAGTGCTGCTCCTATTGCTCGATATCACTTAATTAATGCTAACTTTAGCAGAGCACTGCGGTGGCGGCGGCGGCGGCCTCAGTCGGCACGAGACAAGGTTACGAACGAGCCGAGATCGGAGAGAGTAGCATACACACATGGTTCGCACATATGTGAGGTGAATGAGTTCCTTTTATTATTATAAATACAGGCCGTTGCCGTACACCGTACGGAATGGTCTCGTCGGTGGCAGCGAAGGCGACCACCAGCACCGTCCTCGTCATCATCGTCGTCGGGACTAGAGCACGTATGTATATGCATCAGCAGCATGGCCAATGAATGAATCATATGGTGGTTACCCCGGCGCCTTATACGCCACGTTCCAAGCGCCATAGTCGTCAGCAGCCAGTCAGACTCTGCAATATTTATGAATCTACTAGATCGATTGTTTACCTTTCCCGTACTTCTCTCGCTCCTCGAACGGACGGGTTCAAATGTAGGCCAATCACGACGATGACGACGACGAGGAAGCGCCTGTACCTGCAAAATTGGAAGAGATTATACCGGCTTTAAGCAGGTTTTTGCTCACCTGTTACTTGGCTTTTGACGTTGCAGAGGGATTTCCCCCTCGAGCGCAATTGATGAGTTTTCCAAAAAAAGAAAAAAAAAAACAGCATTGCACGTTGTTGGGTCGTCGGACGGAGCAGACGAAAACGAAAACAAAACAATCATAAATGGGCAGCACCTCACCCGACCTCACTCTTCGCTTGCAGTAGCCGAGCGCCCTGACTAACATCCGAAGGGGGAAGCGAAGGTAGTCATAAAAATAATAAATAAAAAGGATTCAAGGCCATCATCTCCGCGCGCGTCCCGATCCTTCCCTCACTCCATGTCTAACTTTCACTGATTTTGTTCCATTCCGTCTACGACGGCGGCGACGGCGACAAGAGGACAACATACCGCGTGTCTCATGTCGACGATACGATGACGACAGCTCGCAGCACGAACGATGATGACGAAAGGACCTCTCTCGGCACTGACAGTGATGGAGGAGGAATCCCTTTTTATTATATGTATGCCGATTTCGCCCCCCCCCCCCCCCCCCCCCACACACATTTCGTCTTCCCATCAGCTGTGCCAATCAAGTTTGTCAACCTTACGATCGACGCTGAGATGGCACCGAACAGTCGAAAATTGATTGATACCCTACCACAGACGGCGGCGGCGACGACGACGACGACGACGTCTTCTTCGATCATAGTGAGCCATGTTTGCATTTCAATGATACATATGATGCAGTCGCATGGGGGATAGCTCCGTTGCATCTCGGCGAAGGCTACGGGTATGCTAATGTGTGTACACATTATTCCCCGAGTGAGCACGTGCTCGCCGAGACTGGTGCGTCTCACCGGATTGCAGACATAGTCGATTCGGAATGGAACGTATCGGCCGTCGACGGTTAAGATCATGGGAAGCAGGGAGGTGTGTCCCGTTGTCGCACTGCGAGTAAATTTCGCCAGCTACGGTACGGACGTTGTCATTTTCATATTCAATTACTCATTCCCCCTCGCACGCGCGCGACCCCGATTTCGTCAACTGGCAGGCGGAAACAAGTGGAATAAAAATAAGAAATTTATGAAGGTCATCTGAGGCTGTTTCGGCCGGGGGAATCCTAGCGTGCGCCATCATCGTTGACCCGTAGTCGGATGCTAAGAGGAAGGGTTCACCACCGTAGACAGTCCGCGCGGAATGTAAGCGAGAGTTAATCGGTTGAGGCCGAGTGGAGTGCGTACCACTCTATACTTACCTTCTCACCGCCGCCGTGCCGCTTGCTTTCCCTCCCTCCAGTTCCTTTCGGTTCGGTCTTTTATTTTGGTTTTGTGTGCTCATATTAATTAATGATACATATATTTATTTATTCATTCATTCACGTGCGTTGCCGTTTTCGTAGTTGTCTGCCGGCACCGCTCTTCTTGGTTGCTGTTGTCGTCGTCATCGTATATGTACCGATTTTCCTTTTCCTTTTGCTGCATTCAATGTAGCGCTGCCGTAGTCTACTTTTTCCTTTCTAACACTTTGCCATTATGTGGTACGTAGCAACGTCTTAATGGCGTGCACCGAACGTCTTACACTGACTGCACATATTGCACTTGTTCTGGTGTTTTTGTTTGTTACTTTTGTGCTATTGTTGCTTTTTCCGAAACTTGTTCCGACCGGCGAATGGCCATAAGGAACAAGGAAGGAGCCGCACACGACGACATCAACGACAACGTACATAGAGTGGTAGCCATGCGGGGTGCATTTAAAAGAGTTGCATGCCATGCTTGTTTGTGGATGTATGTATGTATGTCTTCAAATTAGTCGTAAAAAAGAGCCACAGCACATCACCGTTTGCTCACGATATGATTATTTACAAACCAACTTTTGCAAACCGGCACGCTTACGTACGTCATCATCGTCAACGGAAGGAACGAAGGGGGGGTGGCACTTGAAAGAGAGAGAGAGAGAAAGAATGCCGGAGCTTACCATCGCCGATTTGCCATAGTTGTTGACATTATGTAATTCTGTCGCCACCAGCACCCGAACCACAACATCACACATTCTTTCGACCGTATTAGTCACACGTTCGCTGCCACCGTCGCATTCCCTAGCTCTCTTTTTCGTACTTTTTTTTCCGCGTTTGTCAACAGTCAACTTTGGCTGGGTGGCCCCCTATTCTGTCTGGCTGTCTGGTCGCGATTTAACACACATACGTCATTAACGACTTTATCATCATCTCATCGCTGTTGCTGCTGTTAAGAGCCGGCTGCCTCTCATTGCCGAGTCATTTCCAAGTCGCGTGCGATTGGAACGGCACGACGACGACGACGATGATAGCGACAGCATGTTCGGTGACGTCGGAACTTGTTGCAATTATACACATCAGCTTTTTTATGAATGGAGGTGGGTTTTTTTTCTCTCTCTCCAAAGCTTGCGGAAGGAAATTCCCCTCAAATACAAGCTATCTTCGCCTGTTGGGATCTTTACGGACGGAGTGGCCTCGTTGATTGATTGCCTTGAGATGGAAGAAAGATTCGTTGGGTACCCGAAGGGGGTGTGTGTTGTTTGTAATGCTCAGATTTGAACTGTTTTATTTGCCGGAGTTGATGGTAAGATCAGTTGAGTTTTTGATTTTAGAAAAGTTGTAACAATTCTTTGAAATATAGTCAATTCGATCTTTTCATAATTTGACATTCAATTCCAGCTATTTACCTATCATGATGATCCTTTCGTCAGCGCTAAAAATTTGAAATAAGATTTTTATGTTCTTGTGTCCAAACATGTATGTGGTTTTCAAATTCTTTGAAATCAAGTTATTTAAATCACTCTCATACTCAAGGATGGGAGGTATCAGTTCGTGTTCGTGTGCGATAAAAGGAAATAAGATTATCGCCGAAGTAACATTGTTAGATTTATCGTGGTTTTAAGACATTCTACAGGTCAAAATCATGATATTCAGACTCTCAAAACCGGGTTCTCACCACGCCGCTGCGTATCCGGACTGGGTCGTTTTCACGTTAGCATAAGACAGTCGACTAGATCAACTGACTCTATCTTTAAAATGAAAGAATGTCACGTTCTGGACCTGGCACGATTAAATGCAAAACCTGCTTAGTAAAATCCAATTTGTTACTAGAGAAGAAAATCGTCCTTACACACTTGAGAAGTTCAGACCGAAAATCGCATACGCTGATGAGGTGAATCTGAAGTTCTTTACTGAGGGTGCATCCATTTCGCAATACGTAGGATTCTTTATGGCGGTTTGGCGTTTCAAGGCTAATTTCGCCAACATCTTTTGGTTGGCCTTTATGGGTTTATGACGTGTACAGTCACTTAATAAACTCAGTGTCGAATGCAATACTACTTCAAGTTATTTGAAAATTGAGTAGAATTTCTTTACAAATGATAAAAATTATGTTGATTTCTGATAGTAAGGCTGATGATGCCAAAAAACTCATATATATTTTTTTGGTTGCCAGTCATTAATGTGGGTTCCAGTCCTTATATCTTTAAAATTTACAGATCACAAATCTCAAATACTGTTCAAACTAAACTAGAAGTTTAGTCTCAAAAACATTAAATTATATTAGTCTAAGCTAGAGTGTATACGAAGCAAGAACTCGACCCCATTTTAAACCTTCCGACTGTTCCCTAGTAACACAGTTAACACAAATCGGTTGAGGTAATTTCTACGTGACTAGAATTAGTCACACAGAAGTTAACTCTATCGATTTGTTACAAGTGTGTTACCAGGGTTGTATGAGCATCATCTCCAGTGTGTTTGATTTACTGGAATGTAACAGTTATTTTGGCAATAAGGTGTGGCCCAGTCAGAATTGGAACATAAACTATATGCTTATATTTCGGATATTCATTAACAAAAGTGTTCGACTTTATGTGAACTTTAGAGGGAAAATACCAAAAAAAATTAATCACCTCGATTTCGAAGAAATTTGCGGACTTTTCCCGGAATACGTTTCATTATCGGCGCACATTATTCTCATCCATCGTTTTGGCAACCTTATTCCACTTGGTTCTCAATTCATTGATGCTTTTGACGACACTGCCATTCACCTTCAGCTTCCTCTTCCTAATAGCCCAAAATCTCTCTATCGGTCTGAGCTGGGGACAGTTTGGTGGGTTGAGTTCTTTCGGTATAACCTGAATCCCGTTCGTTTTATACCACTGTAGCGCTGTTTTAATGTAATGACAGCTTGCGAGATCTGGCCACAACATGACAGGTTCATTGTGGAATCTGATTAATGGCAATATTCACTTTTGAAGACATTCCGTTCTGTACAGCTCTGAATTAAATGTCTTATCAGTGATGACA
The DNA here is from genome assembly GCA_024533555.2 of Aedes koreicus. Taxonomy (NCBI): domain Eukaryota; kingdom Metazoa; phylum Arthropoda; class Insecta; order Diptera; family Culicidae; genus Aedes; species Aedes koreicus. Next base: position 114,785 of record JAHHFK020002330.1, on the reverse strand, counting down.
ACTTTGGTCTTCCTACCGCAGCTACAAATGCCAAATCATGTATTTACGTGCAAATTTATCTGCAAACACAAACTTGAATTTGACAAGAACATCTCCCCGTGCCGTAGCCAAGTAAAATTTTTGTCCCGGTAGCTGTTTGAAATCGGCCTTTACATAGGTTTCATCATCCATGAGGTGACAACCATTGAATTTTGTCAACACCTGATCATACAGTTTTCTGGCACGGATTCTGGTCACATTGTTCTGGGTTTGATCGCTATTTGGTTGTCTACAGGCACGGTATGACTTGAAGCCTTCCCGGAGACGAATTCGTTGCACGGTAATGCGTGCGGCGCGAAACTTTTGGGCCAAATCGCGATCTGAGATGTTGGGGTTTGCCTTAATGTTCTTGATGACTTTGTTCCGCAGTTGACGGTTGACAGTACCCGCCCGTCGCTTGCTTTGGGGCTTGCAATCCATCGACAAAGTTTCTCTGTACTTTTTCAAAACACGCCACATGGTAATTCGAGGAAAACCCAACACTTTAGCAAATTTTGGCCCAGACCATAAAGGGTTTTCCAAATGATTGCGCACAATTATTTTTCTTCTTTCTTCTTCCATTTTGTATTTCTCTGAAAAACGTTCGAACTGCACCGCGAAAAAAAAAACTTCTGATGTTGTTATTGGTATAGGGAACACATAAGATGTCATAGTTTACAAATCCGACCACTAGGGTCGCTATAAGAATCAAACATGTTTGTTCCAATACCAAATTGGCCACACCTTATAATGTTGTTTCAAAACCAGTTTAAAAATATTTAGCTCATTACTACGTTTTGAAACTGTTTGCGGCTCCCTGTTGGTGATTTAAATTGCATTTTGAAATTTAATGGCAAATTAGAAACTAAAAAAAAAAAAAATTAGGTGATTGACTATTTTCAGACGATTATTGCATAGTAGGTAATTATTGCGTTAATCAAATTTATCTTCAATTTTTTTTTTCATGAGATCAGTAAGCTTAACAAGATGTAAGAGGACAATCTTTTGAAATCTCAATATAAATTTGAAAAATCAGCTCATAATTCACTAACTCAATAACAATTTAAAGAACAAAGATGCATGGATAACCCATTTGTTTGAGACTACTATTGTATAATTCGATAGAAAATTTCTCAGATCAGAAGCTCTGGTCTATGTCTGGGATTGCGACAGATTTAAATCTCAATCTTAGATGAGTTAAAATCTCACGCTAGCGAATCAATCAATATTTAAAAAGATCTTGTCTCATCTCATGCATCTTATTACATCTTCTCGCATCGTCCTCTGTCTTGTTACAATAAATCCTGACAGCCATCTTCAAACTTCTTTCTATCTATTAAGGGCTTACGCTGAAGCATTCTCGACGGTAGCCATTACCTCAAAATTTAGAATTGATATAACTCAGAATCTGTACTAGATATTGGATATTTAATCACATCAGTTCGTATGCTTACTAGCTGTGAGCAATCTGATGTAGTTCGATTTGATGTTCATTCTCTAACAATCGAGATTTATCAATTTGAAATAGCGAGGTAAATTTGCGAGAGAGAGAGATAAAAGATAGGAAAAAATACAAGGAGCAGCAATTCACCTTAAGCATGCGCGCATCTTTAAACAGCAGATTGAATCTACTCAAATGGCATCGCACCCCTCGGCCTAACTAAATGTTTAATCAGCTCGCAAAAAAATGCCTCTTAGGTCCGGAGATTCCTGTAGAACAGTTACGATCTGTTTCAGGAACTATGTCAGTAACAAGTTTGGAAAACATATTCCTTGGAAGCTAAGTGGACTGCACTCTAGACGAAGTAACGATTCAGTCTTACTGAAACCAGGGGCTGGACAGTCAAGAAGAAAATGGATGCAGTACCAAGCTTGGTGGTCCCGAATGACAATAAGTTAAAGGGGCCACTTCAAATGAACAAACAATCCATCAATCAGTCCCAAACTCAGTCCCAAGCTTAATGAATCACCCTGAAAAAAACATAATTCACACCGAACAACCTCTCAAATATTCTGTCAAAATAACACAGCAATTCAAAGCAGAAACAAAGGTTTTAGTACCAAAAAGCGCAAGAATGTATAGCAAGCTGTACCTGGGACCAATCGGGCTCTAAAGCAGTGAACCCATTTTAAATCGCTAGTTTCCTATTGATTGTTGCTTAAACTGCACAATCGAACACTTTTGAATAATTTTGGAATTGGTTCTCCTCGTCTCAAGTTTTGATAAATCAGATTTGACAAGATGATGGTTTTTGGAACAGAGTGGAAAGCACCGACATTATATGCATCACTTACAAGGTATAACAATTCCATAGTTTTATAACTGTTACCCGAGTAGCACTTATGTTACAAACTGGTTGAGGTAACTACTTTGTGATTAGATTAAGTCACAGTCAAGTTGTTGAATCCATTTGAGGCCTTAGTGTGCTGCTTGGGTAGTGGTATGAATGTTTAGATCACTATTGAGTTTAAACTGATCAGGTTATTAGGAACGTAACCATCATATAACACAAGATCAGTCCAACTGATTTAGTTCGTTAAAGTTTTCTCGAGAATTTCAATATGCACTGAACAATTGAAGAACTGCTCGAGTCATTAATCAAACTGTGAGTCAGTCGTTCCAGTCAATCTCCATCTTCAGTTATTCCTGAAAGCAGTTCTTTGACTATCTCAAAATTGCGAAAAGAGCCTTGCTCATGACCAATGAGCGCATCTTCTTCAGGATTATGAAGGAATTTTGCTTCAAATTGTGCTTAAAGCTCTGAATTAATTTTACAATAGTTTATCATAATCAGATGGTACTGTGAATCGTACTCAAAAGTTTTAGCTCAATATTGCTCTTGCTCTTGCTTAGAACTGCAATTCAACGAAATTTTTGTTTTTATAAATTTTCTAGCGAATTTTGTTCTGCATTCCGAACAACACAGCGTTCCAAAATTTGAACTGGAACATGAGATATTCTTGGTTGAAATTGTGATTGTATCTTGCAAAGAATTCTTTTCAAATCCTACTTGGTATCCCTATTTAGCTCCAATAAACGCGTTCTCAATTCTGTTTTGCATAGCTTTGCTGAGAAGTTTGGTGAATCTGGGTTGTAATTGTGGTTATGAGCGCATTTTCTCATCGCACTGTACCAAAGATTTCCGCTTGTATAACATTTTTTGATTTTGATTTTGAATACATTTCTATCAAGATTTTAAGCGAATGGTACTTAGGATTCAAATGAGTTCAATAAAATCATACTCAAATTTGATTACGAATCTTACTACTTCTTGTTCTGATCAAAAAAAAAAAACTTGTCAAATGCTGCGTAAGTTGTGGGAGTATATTGTTTTGCATTTCAAACAAAATTTACTCAGCATCATTAGCAATTTGGTATCAATGTTTTGAACGAATTTTACTCAATATTTCGACTAAACCAAGCTCAGAAATTGTATTAAATTCTGCTCAAAGGTTTCAGGATTTTTCGAAAGTCTTGCTTGCTGTGAATTTTGTTTACTCTGGTTAGGATTTAGAACGTGTCGTGTTAATAATTCTTGGCTAGCCTAGTAGATGACAGCATCCCAAAAAACACAAAGCCAGCATAAATAGTTTCAACATCTTGATTGTGACTTAAATTGAGTCACATTGAAGTTATTTCAACCGATTTACAAGTGTGTTGCTGGAGTCATAAGCAATCTTATTGCCCACGAAACCGAACCAACACCAGCAAATATAACCTTTCTACAGAGAATTCGTTAGAAGATAGCAGAAAATGAGGTAAAATGAGGTGTTAGTAGAGGGAAAACCTATACATTGAATCTCAATGTTCATTTATCATTCTGGAAAAAAATTGTTCGAATTAACTTTTATGCACTGCCCAAGATTCCATTTAACTACAGCGCAAATTTTTAATCAGAAGCCGAGCTGAACGCGTTCAGATTTATAATTCTTTTTGTTAAAGAAATTGTCACTTGTAGAACCGAAAAATTGCAGAAACATGGGCCTTAACATGTTTTTCAGAACAATACCATGAGGTAAAATTAGTATTCAAACTATTTACACTCATCGTCTCTATTCCTCGCCTAGTAGCTGGCGCTTCTCACAAACGTGGATAACAACAAGTTGCCAAAAAAAACGTTATTCTTCAATACAAAAAGTCGTCTTCATCTTCGTCGACAACGCAAAAACGGGAATCTCCCAGAAGGAGATAATCACCCAGGATGAATTTCCCTCGCTCATTGGTGACGGCCGTCCCTTCCCTACAGCCGTTCACTTAATTCAAATTGACAGCTTCCATTATGCAGCTCGTTCGCACATTCGAGGATGCAACCTGCAAGTGTGACTCATTTCAGGCTGTTCATATTTGAACCGGATGTAATTTTTCCGATGTTTTCCCCATCCAAAATCTTTGCTCGCTTTCCACTGTTTTTCATTACAGGTCGGTTGTTTCCCAACTTCGAGAGCATTTTCTTCCGTCGCAGTCCGATTGAAAAGTCTATTTCGGGATATTCTGCTCTGCCGCCGGTGATCTCCTCCGTTCCGTCGACGGTTGCGAGGAAAACAAACTGTGTCTGTTTTGAACGCTCGCGTTCAGCGCTTAAAAATAGCGCGACTTTCATCGTCAACGGTTGATGTAAAGGTGGGCGAGTGCGCGCTTTGTTGGTCTAAACTGTGGAATTTCACTGACGCCAACAATCGCTTCGTTTGCAAATCACATCAACTGACTGGATACAGAGTCCGATCGGACGATGAAAGTCCTTTTCGCTGGTCCTCGACTCATCATCTCTCGGTTAATGTTATTCCATTCCAAATATTCCAACGCCCTCGTTCTATATGCCATTGGGTTGCCCTGCTGTCCCCTAAGAGAAAGAGCCAATGTCTCGAAGAAAACGTTCCCAAACGTCAGTTGAGCTATGTTAGCTAGTTAGTATGGGGGAGATGGCGAAGGAGGACACCCAGCAGTCATAGCCAAGAGCGGAGGGAGCTACGCTACACACATTCTGTGTCATGGCTTTACGGACGTTTCTTATACCCTCCTTCTTCGCTCTTCGGACCCCACAACAAATGATATTCCACTGCGAGTGGACGGGTGTTCCAAAGGCAATGGAAATATGTCGGAATACACTGATAGAAAAAATAAAATAAAATAGAGAGAGACCAAGCGAATAGGAGAGAAGGGTCGCACATGCGAACGGTACCACCACTCTGCTGCTGGTCCTGGTACTATGACGGCTGCAGCAGGCAGGAAACAGCAGCAGAATACGACCAAGGGGAAACCGGTGTGTGGTTGATATTGCAGATGGAACGAACCGAACGAATGAGTCAGTGTACCTTCCTTCGAAAATGTGCTTGCCTTATGCTTATGCTATGATGCTATATATATACACTTTAACATGCTTCGTGCCACTCCATCCCTAAGCTAAGCCGTTCGTTGCTTGCCTGCCCGCCTGCCGGATGGCTGGATGGTTGTTGGTCTCGGCTTTTTCCACTGTACCCCCAGTTTCGTCGTTACCGTTGTTGTTGTCGTTGTCGTCGTCGTCGTCGTCGTCGTTGTTGTTGTTGCTATTTCTGCTGGCTTTACATTTAGCTCTGTGGTGCCTTCCATACTCTGTGTAGAGCTGTACACAGGGCCGACCGCGCAGTGTAGGAACTTAAATTGCTTCGAAGACCCCTCGGTGCTGATTGGAACCATCGCTACACGGAGTGAACTGGTTCGAGCGGCGGCACTGTTGGATAAAAACGATTCCAACCGGCAAAATTTTCCAGTGACAGCTGTGCCACCATGACAGTCGACGATGTTGATTTTTCCTAATATGAGTTTTGCTTAATTTCTTCCATTTAGCATCCACCTATCAAAAGGGAAAGTTATTCCGATTGCTTGCTCACTCGCAGCGAAGCATTGCACAAACTGATCTACTCTCAAACGATCCCACAAAATTGAAATTCCCAATTGTCAAAGTCGCCAACTGACAAACGGCCATGTTGGATCGCAAAACTTTTGGCCATGGCATCCCAGTGTGCCGGGTCCCAACGTCGTCTTCGCAGCGCCATCGTTGGACTTATCGTAGCGAAATCTTTCTCGGTGAGCCAACCCAACAGCAGCGCTCAACAAAACGAACCAAAGGAAGGCGAATATTGCTGCTGCTGCTGAAATCGGAGCAGCGGTGTACGATGGGGCGGTGCGTGGTGTGAGGGCGCTTGATTATGATGATGATGACGACGACAACGACGACGACGACGACGACGACGACGCGGACTACTACGATTGCTCCGGCGAACGAACGAAAGAAAGAAACAAGACGGGGCTCCACAATTTCGAGTAGATTGGAGCTCGGTGTGGGGAAAATGAAAAGAAAGTGTATAACACCGAAGCGTTCCAAGCTGGTCCGACGGTCGGTGCAGTGCTGTGCTGTGTGCTGAAGTTTCGCGAGCACCGCCAGCCCAGCTAGCACTCGATATGCTCAGTTGGAACGCGTATTTTTTGCCGGATAATTCGGGGGAGGGATGGAGAGCTGTGGAGCTGCTGGTGCTATTACGGCCAAAGCCAAAAGCTCGTTTACGTTGAAGAGTCGAGAAACGGTGCCGCTGGCACCGAGTGCTCTCTGATGACTCCACGGCAAAATACAGAGTCTTGCCGCGCTGTTGGAACGGCTCGAGTGGAGCCGAGCCGGTTTCCATACCATTGCGAGACCCTGTACATGTGAACGGCATGGCATACCTTGATGTGTGCTTCTTATGCCGAAGCGCGGCCGGGAGCCATGAGAAGAACGCGCGGTGAACCAAGGTTTCGACGACTGTCGTCAACAACCGCGCGTTCGCTTCGCTTTGAGCGCCTTTCAGGGGTCCACCGTCGTCGTCGTCGTCGTCGTCCTTACGGATCTCGGTTCGGTGCTCCAAGAGTTTTAGCATTATTGTTATCGTGGAAAATGCCATTGCCTTCCGTTCGCCGTTGTTGTCGCCGTCGTCCTACACATCGAGAGATGGATAATGACGCCGACGACGGCAAGTGGGAGTTGAGCCTCAATGTCGAAGCAAGCGATGAGGAAGGAGGTGTGTGGGGAGGGGGCTAAACCATCCGGAAACTCTAACCTGCTGCTTCTGTTATCCACCCACCCGCTTGATGACTACCAATCGAAGCGATCCGAAGTTCACTTGACGACGGAGAAAAGTTCAAATGGTGAAAAGATGGTATTTCTAGTTAAGCCGAGGGAGTTTAGTGGGAGGGGGGTTAAGATAGTGGAGGATACTGGGGGTGGCAAAAAAATTCGTTTAGAGCCTATTTGCGCTGATAGCAACGAGGTTTAGGATTCAGGTTGATGGGAAATTAATTTTTCGAATTTAAGGGGTAAAGTGCGAAATATTTCAGCAACATAAATGCCTTTTTATGACAGGATGCTTAAGTAATTAGAAAAAATGGCCAAAAAATTGAATATATTTAGTTTTTATTCGGTGATCTTCAAATGTAACAACCATTGAAAAAATGACAGTTAACCAGTGGAGATATCAAACATAATCGAAGCCCTCTTTGGCTGTGTCCAATTTTCAGTTAGATCTAGGACTTTTACAGGTTCAAACATTTCTTGACTACCCTGTATATAACGAATAATGAAATTTGACATATAATCCTTCTGATGCTTAAACAGTAAAGGTTTTTTTTTAAATTCTTCATTAGAGTGACTTTTAGCCTCCTGGGCTAGTTCGTCACATAAACAGTAAAGGTTTATAACTGGGGAAGTTCATTTATAAACCTAAGCTGAGAGCCGTCAATAAGTCAATATTTCGCGCAATAAAGCTGATATGCCCTAACGAAAAGGCAAAAAAAAATAATGCAAAACCTTTGCAAGTTCTGGACTCTACAAAGATTTGAGATACACATTTTTAAACATTCTTTGGAACATATATGAGAATTCAAAGACAGTGAGTTTTGTAGCCTGATGTTAAAAATAAATTTTTCAATAAATTCTCAAGTTCTCTCGATAAATTCGCAAGTTCTGGACAGAGGTAGAAGGTAAAGATAGTTCAGAGAATAATTCGAAGGAAATTCACAAGTTTGCAAGGTTCGGTTGGAAAATCAGTGTTGGAGTCAACTCAGATAATGAACTGATAAATAATCTTATTAGAAGTAGATCTGAAAGAATGCTTTAAATAGCTTTGGAGAAAGTTTCAGAATGATCGCGACACAACCTATTGGAAGTGCGCAAGGAAAGGCAAAAGGGTTTTTAGAATGATTTAGAGTTAATAAACAGTTGCTTTTAAAGAATTCGATGCGAATATCTAGTAAAATTGCATAGGAAAACCAGCTAGAAAACATTGTGCAATTTTTAGAAAATATAAAAGGAATTTCAAAAAAAAAATTATATGCGAGAAACTTTTATGGAAAAACAATGTTCTTGAAATAGTTTGAAAAAGCCGTAGTAGAGTATGTTCAAATGAAGATCTGGTGGTCGGTCCAAAATGGACTCTGGAAGAAGCTAACGAATCTTCGGGAGAAAGTTTATATCTTCTTCTTCTTCTTCTACTTAGAATTATACACCTTAGAGGATTTAGCCTGCCGCTCAAATTGGTGCCCTTCGAAGCACATCCACAATTCTTATTTTCTTATTTGAGGGCTCTACCAAAGTTCATATGGTTTCAAGATGTATGAGAAACGCATAGTATCAACAGAAGGTCCTTTAGGACTTCGATAGGAGTTCTATAAGAAATTCAATGAACCTCTAGCGTAGGCATCGGTGGGGTCTCTAGAGTTTGGAGATTGACTGGAAACTGCCTTTTCCCTAGCCTAGGGGAAACGGCGGTATTGACCATGCTCCTTTTGTGGCCATGTTTTGACGGTTTATCACTTTTATTATCGTCACGAGATCTTAAGATGCGTTAAGACTGTTAATTCGAATGTTAACTAAGGGAGTAAACATACATTTCTCTCGTAAAATTCGGAAAGGTTACTATCGTTACATTTTCTGAGGGGTGGCCAAAATAGGAAACTAAGGCTAAAACTGGCACACTTACCCAGTAGAATTGCTTTGGCAAATTTTACCTCCGTAATACTCAACTTCTAGTAGTGAAAAGTCGGTTAAGACGTTCATTACAATTGAAAGGAGTACACGCTGTTTCGAACAAGAAAAAATCCCAGATAGAGGGTAGGATTATTTGTTCTATTCGTGCAGTATACCAAAATCAAATATGGAAGAGATGCCAATAATGCTTTTTTTTGCAAATATTTTGTCGAATTCAATCAATTGAACCAGAACTGATATAATCGTCTTTCCAAATGATGTGAGTTTGCAAAACAGATTTCGTAATATTTCCGTAATTCATGGCTTGGTGTAAAAAGTTCCATCTCCTACTAGGGCGCTTGTTACATAATAGGGGAAGAATCATACTTGTGGCTAAATTAAGTCACAATCAAGTTACTGCCATAATTTTTTACAGTTATGTGCTGCTGGCCTTGCTATCGATCAGATTTTTCAATTGGTAATTTTTTTTTTTAAGAAAATTAATGCATGTCGATCATTTGTGCAGCTATGAATTAACAAGATTTTAAGCGTAAGTAGGTATTTTAGAATTTATTACTAAGCTCGAATTTGGCGTTTTCAGTAGACGACATTTCAAACCACGTTGAAGTTCATAACAGTCATTTTCGATTGTTCAAAACCGTCTTGAAGTTTTAGAGTTATATAGTTATATTTAGAGTTTATACACTTTTCTGGAAATGTGCAAGATCCTGTTGTACGTTTTTATATCTTTTTCAACGGCTGAGTTGAAGGTTTATTATGGCAGTAATCTTCGCTGATATGTATATGGGTATATCAGCTTGTTTAACTCCTCAGGTTAATTGTAATTTCTAACTGATTTCACTACCATTTTTATTATCCTTAACAGATATGCGTATTCTATTAACAATGCACGACATTCTCAAGTGGCATTTATCGCCTTTTTTAACATTTAAATGTAATCTTCACTTTATGGTGTTATGTACGTTTTAGATAAAATCAATGCCATCAATCTGTTTAGCGCTAGAGTGTATTTTAAGACAGTATAGTCAGTTGTGGCACTCATTAGTTCATTTCCCGGCCAATTTTAAGCTTTTGAAAACATCAAGGACCTTGTTCCTTGTTCGTTTGACAAATCAAGCAAAGAAAAATTCGTTTTCTGATACTCAATACCATATCAATAAGATTGTGCTTTACGAAGGCTCAAATAATTTATACTGCAAATATTTCAGCACACATTACCACCTTTGCAGTGTGAATCGAATCTATTTTCCATGATATATTTGCTTTTTGTGGGTTTTCCTTTTGGGTTCGGGTGGGTCCCGGCGCAGCCACCATCCAAAATCTTGTTGGAAATAGCTGAATTCGTACTGACATATGTAAGTTAGTATGATTTCAGTTGCCATCGGTGTTTTAAACACACATTTTGACCCAGTAGGATTGACGATAAGACGTTTCAGATACTGAATTTTAGAAAATAATGTATAGTTAAATGTATAATTGTTGCGTTTGATTAATCTCAAAACTTGACAAACTCTAACTATAATATTTACACATTAATGTCCAAACAGCCGCTCACGTATGTCGGTCTCACACGGATACAAATTTCATCCATTTTAAATAAAAATATCGATGTTCAACTTGAAACATAAACATTATTTACAGTAAATAGAAAGCATGTTTCGAACGAAAATAACAATTTTTGAATCAAATTCAAAGCATGTTAGTTTCATCAATACATTCATCGGGTAGGCGAATTTGAACGTGTACTCTTCTCTCCAGAATGTGAGGCCGAGGCTAGCTTTCGACGTTCGCAGCATGAGCCAATCGTCACATTAATCGGTAGGTTATATGCTCGATTCTTGGAACCTGTTAGCATTCAAGCCAAAACCAGAATCAAAATTTACAGAATTTATAGAAATCAAGATTCATAGAATAAATAAAATAAATTTAGAACGCAACCAGTAGAATCAAAATATTATTTGAAAACCATAAAAATTTATTTTTGTTTCAAAAATGTGTACGTTTATTCTTATCATTATCATTAAAATAAACATAACATGATTTTTATTTCAAACATCGATGTCACTTGATTTTAAACATAGAATGTGTTTGAAATTAAGCAAGTTTATGTTTGCGGCCAGAATAAACTAAGTATTTTTTCGTGCAGAGCACCGAAAATGACTTTTTGGCAGTTTTTAATGCGTTAGAACGTATATTCTTCGCAATATTCCAATGATATTCAATTTTGAATATCAATTGAATAATGCGATCAATATTCGCTCTCTCCTCCTAAATGTTAAAGCAATATACCCTTAGACGAATAAGTGGATCGAATCAAGCATAACAATTTCATCATATATCATATTTTGAAAATCAGCATGTGGTACCAGTCATTGGTAAATGAATCTATCTGACTATTTACAGCACTGTTTCCAATACGAAACTGTATCTAGTTTGGACTAGGAATCGAACGCGTTGACTTTATCTTAATGAATATAGCCAAATCTTCAATTCATTGGTTCTATTATTCGATATTTTCCATACACTTATCGATGACCAGAACAGTTCCTTTAAATTCCCTCCATCTTGATATTTAGTTTATGGATCTCGAAGTTTGTGATGATGATGATTATGTAATACTACCATCTATTGTAGCAAGATAACTTTCCATAGCAGTGGAATAATCTGAAAAACGATTTGATCAGGATTCTATTATTGTTTGTGATCATCAAGCTCCTGTATGAAGGGCCAAAAACGTTTGGGCGGGCCCGTAAGCAGAAACACTTACGCGAAACCCGCGAATATAGGGAAAAGAATCTCCTTCCAAAAGCAAGTTCACACTCACAGCACTAGAATCGAGCCCTCGATTGACAGAATAAACCGAATAGATGGGGTCGAAGAGCCCACCCTTGTTCCGCGAAATGTTAACAATAGTTCTAGGATCTTGAAGTTGGATACAGAAAACATTTTCCATGGATGAATCTAGTTCACTGATTTTTTTAAGCGTTGGAATGAACAATTGAGTTTTGCTTTGGATGCGAGATACTCAACCCGAATTCTTTCTAGGCTCGTACCGTGCTGAATCAATATCTGAACACTTCATCCATAAATCCTAACAGTTTTCAATGCTATATAATTCAATATCATAGTCTACCATGCAGTTATCAGCACGTAAATTAAATCATAAGCATATGTCACCGTTAACACTCGTCACGCATGTTTTAATTTAGAAAAAAAAACCTAATAATTAAACATGAAAATGTTTGGATTAATAGACTGCCCGGATATTGAGGCACCACGGTACAAATAGGCTAACAATTTACATTTCTAAAACTCGATCCCTCCCTGAAGTGGCTTTGAATCGATTAGAATATCTCATACCTTGGAAAATATCCCGGACAAACGTTCCCTAACGTCCTCCCTTATCTCAGTCGGTAAAAGCGCAGCTACAAAGCAACACCATGCTGGAGGTGGCTGTGTTCGATTCCCGGTCTGGTCTAGGCATTTTTCGTAAAGGAAAATTTCTCGACTCCCTGGGCATAGCGTATGATTGTACTTGCCCCACAATCATACTAATGCAAAAATGATACTTGGCATCGCAAGCTCTTAATAATAAATGTGGAAGTGCATTTAGAACACTAAGTTGAGAGCAAGCAATAAGCTAATTGCGAAAGCAATAAGCTCGAAATGCTAAAGAAGAAGACGTTCCCCAACTGGAGGATTCCTATCGACTTCCCATTCGCAGTACGTCTTAGATACTAAAATTCATCTCAAACAGCTATCGTTCCTAACAACAATGAGTTCGCGCATAAATCACCACGGTTACCCTGCCGATTCAAACTGCCACTATGGTTTCCCCGTCCAACAATGCACAGAAAACAGAAACTTCCCGCCAATTAAACCCGTCCAAAATTGAACATCCGCGCAAATCAAAACAACCACCGCCATTTGGCCGGGGCGGCGGGCGGTACGGGCGGCAGTCGCGAAATTCATTCATTATGGGCATTCTCGGAACACAAAGTCATAAAACATATACATACCTAAACCTCACTTTTCATCGCATTTGTTTTGATCCTTTCTACGCAAACGACCTTCCGCCGCCGGCTCGTCCACCTCTTATCGCATCCGACTCGATTCGCAATCGGCCGCAATCATATGGCGCGATTATAAATTATCGGTAAGCAAAGGCAGTAATTGTTATGCGAAAGTGCGACGTTTGGCAGTCACACAGTTCTATTTGACGGTTTCTATCATCGCAGGTTTCGATTCCGATCGACGCGAGTAGTTTTCCACTCTGCCACGATGTTATCAAGTTAATATTTTCCCTCGAACAGCAATGTAATCCCATTTTCCAGGGAAGAATTTCAAGCCAAAAAAAAAAAACAAGAGGAAAACTAGAGAATGAGAGCGCCTCGACTGCCGCCACTGCATCCAGAGACAGTGAGTCGGGATCGGGGGAAAAACGCAAACGATAGGCAAAAAGGAACGTCACCCGAATTTCGTATTGTGGCCTGCTGGAGGATTGGTGTTCCTACAGTTTTATGCGAGTGCCGGAGAGTTGAAAGAATGATGAGGGTTAGGATTTTCCGCTTTTCCCTATCTCTCTGCCGACGACGACCTGCATGCCTTCTTCTGCTGCCGTTCTTTCCGTTCCGTTCGGTTCTACTAGTTTTATAGAGGAGAGTCGGGTAGGGAGCAATTTTTTTTTTTGCCTCGCCATCAGCGTCAGCCTTTCTCGTTATTCGTCCAAATGCTTCCTCCTCAGCTCTGTACGTGTGTATTTTTCCTTCCTCTATAGAGCACGGCAATCTCAATCTACGGAGCAGTGAACAACGACGACGGCGGAGTTGTTGGAGACGACGGCCTGATGGCTGGCTGGCAACCCAAATGCTATTCGTCCCCTATATTATATTTCCCTTCTGCCTTCTTCACATCATCATCATCATATCGGTGAAGCAGCACACGGTCTCTTGGCCGTCGACGTCGTCGTTGTCGTCGGTGTCTTTTTTTCCAATGTGCACTGCGGTGTTGTGCACAGAGAGCCATGGTCGCTCCGGTGTTCGGTGCTCCTCTCGATAGGGTTACCAGCGATCGGGGTCCTTAGCAGCGACCTCAGAAAGGCTCGTGACCTCCGCCGGAGGTCGAAGGAGGCCTTTTGCCGAAATTTCGCACTTCGATGCCTGCTGGCAACCCTATCTCGGTGCCGTTCTGTCATATCTCAGACGCACCGAGCACCAGAGTCGCCGCCAACGAACGAGCAAAGGAGGAAAAACATTATATGCTTTATTTTATTTGGGTTGCTTCATACGTATTTGTTCGTGTTTGGCGTATACGAGAAAGAGCACAGTGTGGAATCTTTTTTCTTGCTTCAAGCTGCCTGCCTGTCGACGTAAGCAGCGCCCTCTTTCGAACTGTGTTGCAGAAACCTTCTCACTTATAGCCTGCTTGGTTGTTGGGAATATCGAGAAAACGAACATTTTCAAGCACCCCAACCTCAGCCAACCAACCAACCAACCAACCAACCAACCATCCAAAGGGACGAAACTCACAGGGTCGTCATCGTCGTCGGTAGCGAGAAGAAAGAGTATTATATTCTGCTGAATAGCGCATAAAAATGTACGGACCAAGAGTCCGAGAAACATAAAGCAGGAGTCTCTGTGAAACCGCACCGAAACTCACCCTGGGCTTAGGGTTTCAAGTCTAACATTGGGTGTGCTATCTCGAATCGACCGGATTTCGAAGGGAAGTGGGACATGTGGGGTCGTCCGACAGGGGTAGGGGCAATTCGGAAAATATCTCTTGCCTTGGTTTTAGCACCAAGGATGTGCAGGAAAATACGATTTTCGCAGTATTTTTCGAGGTTGTGGGGTTAGAATGGCCAAGTCCTTGTTCCCGTTCCGCGGGCAGTGGAGAACTGATGGGGGAACGGAGCTTCACGATAGTCGTCGGTGTACTTGACGTCATCCTCACCGGTGCTCAGTTTACGGAAAATTTTGGGGGTTTACTTTAGCGAGAATTGAGCGTTCTTGAACGTTAGCGTTTACTTGGAAATAGCGACGGGTCGCGCGCTGATAAGCGTCGCACGGCTTTTGCTCCGTGATGCTTGTCATGATCGAACGCGGCTGCCAGTTGGCGGTAGATTGATAAGACTACACAGAGACCCGTTCAGCAGGGTGCGGCGATAAGAGTTTCCAAGTAGCTTTCCGTTTCCCGGAACGATCGAACAATCAAGTAACTCTTTGAATGGCGGTGAAACCACCGGTAGACCTACCTGTTCGGATCCTTTTTGGGATACGATCCAGGTATAAGGGATGGGAACCTTTTTTTTTTTTGAGGGATTATCTCCGTTTCGCTTATGATATTGTCCTTCTGGTTTATGAGAATCTTCCGCTTGGAGATTGGTTTATTAGCAACACCTCTTAGGATTTTTCGAATGGTGAAAAGTCAAAAAAGTTCCAACGTGACTTCTGCATGAAAGTCGTCATAGGTTCCATGGTCGATTTAACCGTGCCGGGACCTTTCTCACATCAAGAGTTAATTTTAAAAATATATTTTATATATATGAACCGTTAACTATTTGCCTCTCGAGAGTTAATAATCTTCCCATCGTATAGCTCGGACAGTGACGGGGCGGTGGAACCCAGCGCATGAAAGCTCTGTGTAATATTTTGCCGCCTCTGCAGCCGTCGCCGTCTCGGTCGTCACGATAAAAGTGGAGAAACGAATAATAACGCTGATGAAACTATTTCCAACAACAACGGCTTGATCGCAGCGACCGACGAACGGTGCGCGAGAGATGAAAAGTGGCAGATTACCGGGGCTCTGCGGCCCTGAGACTGCACAAAGAGGGCTCAGCATGCGCGTGTATGCCAGTTCCGGATATACTTCTGCTGTCCGTGTCCTCCGCTTGGAGAGCGACCTGTCAAAAGCCTGTGGGGTTGTGCGTTTTTCTTCTGGATTAAAAAGCACTTGACGCATTCTGTGCCCTCCCTTCATGCATGCAGTTTTGTGCACCGTGCACACATAAAATGCTGCAGCTTGCTAGCATGATGGTGCACCTTCCCCTCTTGGTTATTCCCATGTCCAATAATGAAAAAAAAGCACAAGAAAGGAATGTTCTTCAATTTCCTCAGTGCACACCCCAAACCGAGCCCAAGAAGATCGTGGAACGCTGTGCCGTGCTATTCCTATATGTATTCGATGATGACGATGATGGCCGGAGCTTGTTTATGAAGGCGAAACGACCAACGCACGATCCGGCTGGCTGGTCGGAGGAGAGACTGGCCTTCACCATCAGCAGCAGTAAAACCGGTATCCGCGCAGAGAGTGGCAGAATATTGTTGTGCAGCTTTGCGATCAAGCCAGCCAGGCCACCATCATCAGCACTCGGTTTCGTGAGAAGCAAAGCGAGGAAAAAAGTTCATTAAAAATTCAAGTTTTGCTGCCGGCCTGATCGTCGCCGCTCCACTTGTGCATTCCTCCTCCGCGATCGCCATCGTCTTCGTCGTGATCCCGAAGATCTTGTCCCCCTGCCGCCTCAAGATGTTCCGACTGGCATCAAGAACTGCCGAGCTCGTGCGCTCTTCCAAAGAATTCGATTCTGACAGTTCATGGCGACAGATTTAACTACTTTGTTTGCGCAGGCTTAAGGGGGAAAAGCGCCTGGACGCTACGCACATGCGTGGCGGTTTTTTTATTAACGGATTGGTTAGCTACCTCCAAAATTCGTTTTCGAAAGCGGCAACCGGTGGAGGGGAGAGAGAGAGAGAGAGGAAGCGAAACATTTAGGTTATGAAACGGTTCTCCGTTGGTGAGTGCGCCGCAGCGTGCCACAGCCATCGCAGCCGTTCAGTTGGGTTGGCTTACGTTTAGTTTTATAGGCTGGTTCTGCTATTCTCTATTGTTGTGGTAAAAGTCCATTGGCGGTTGATTTGGTTTAGGTTCGTGGCGTAACTGTCAAACCGAACATGGCAAACTAGCAGATCTTCCGTGACATGCTGGTATGGCCTGTTCTGTCATAATTTTACCATCTTTGATGATCTTTTGGAATTGAAGGGTATTGGGAAAAATAATCATGTTATAATTGTCAAAAATTTCCATGAGGAGATTCAAGATCCATTTCAAGAGAAATCAATAGTCAATTCCTATGCATAAGCTCTGTTCCATGGGAGGTGCAAATGGTACTTTCGACTTAGAGTGACTTAAGGACGTAAGAAAGCTTCTTACTAGTTTTATTACCCACGCTTAGTGCTTGCTTAGTTTGTTTTTCAGTCGAATTGGCAATATCTATTTCGCGTAAATTCTACGCTTAAGTTGCAACCCGTGAGCTGCACAATAGCTTTATGCAAAGAAAGCTCACGGTGCACCTCAGACCAATATTATAAATAAAAACTGAGGGTACTACTCGATTCATTGATTCCCTATATACAGAAAAAAATAATCAAATTTAACAGACGCGTAATCCATCGTTTAGTTGTAATCCAAAGTAAGCGTAAACAAAGCAATCCCTTGCAATCTATTATAGAGAATACCTGATTTAAGTAAAATTTCGCTTAAATTTCCAGAAACTATCGCGTGATTATTTGTCAAATCTAGTGTTTCAAATATGTGCAAACATTACATGTGTTTTTCGAACTGTGTATCTAAGATGGCTCATCTAACTTTGGACGGTAATTTAGAACATTCGACCCAACAACGCATAGAGAATATATCGGGATATAGGTGGAACGGAGGATCAATCCTTAACTTTCAATGAAAACAGCTTTGGATTTACTCGTTGGTTCCGGTCATCTACACTCAGGAAATTATCCGTACGATTTTCATACGATCGGAACTTTGAACCACAAAGCAAGGGTCCAAGACTCATTCCATACGAAATCGTATGAAATGATTATTGTTGCATTGGTCGAGAAAAACATGCCTCAAGCCTAAAACATGAGAAAAACATGACTATCAAGCGTGTATAGTCTTGTGGAATTGTGGCTCGTCTCTGGGTCCCGAGGTTCGAATCCCGATTGCAACTTTTTTTTTCTGTTAGGAAAATTTTCATACGATCGTCCTATGAACTTCTTTCCATAAGAGAATCGTATGAAATTTGCAATAATATCTTCTGGCAAATTTCCATACGATATTCCTATGAATTCCTCTCGAGTTGTTCGCTCAGTGTAGGTAATCTCAACTATCTACATTAGTTTTGTATGAAAGAAATTCGACTTTTCCAGCAGGGCGTGTGAATCACAATTTCAAAGGCCTAGAGTGTGTTCCGAAACAGTCACTTAAATTTACTTTGAAAAATCTCTAACAGTGCTAAAACAGTCATTTCGACTCAATTGGATTAATAAACTGATAACTTGTTTCAGAATTGCATTTCGAAGTATGGTGTAGTATTAAAACTGCGCTCTCGACTAATTCTACAACCTTGTCGAACAGTGCATTGCCCTAACTGTTATATCGACATTATTATGTCAACTGTTATATTCATATGAAACTTAGTGGTGAATATCATTTAAATATTCCGATAATTCGCTCTCACGCTTTAGTTGAAAGAGTTAAAGCAATACTTTGTAAGACAAATGCAGGAAAGTAATTACGCAAAACAATTTCAACAAACATGTTATTTTGAAAATCAGCTTCTGAAAAGAGTTATCGGCAAATCAACCGCATTGAGTCGAAATGACTATTTACAGCACTGATCTCGAATAACTTGAAGAACAATTATCAGCATTTTAAGTCCTCTGTGTGTCAGAAGTAGAGCTAGTGTCTATACATGCTCGGTTTCTCTTTATGATCGACGGCTGTTTGATTCTCGAATTTGGCCAAGCAACTACACTACACGCAACATTAGCCCTCAAGCAGGTTTTTCTCCGCACATTATGCCAGAAGTTATTTTAAATAGACCAAGTTTTCTTCGCCAAATCAATGATCCACACCCAACCGACTTGGCAATATTACTGTTCCTCGGGTTAAGGTAAGCCTTTGGGTGAATTTTCAGCAACATCGATTATGGTTTTGTGATCTATCTCAAGACAGAAGCCACGAAAGTAACTGCAGCAACTGTCATCCTCTCCTTCCAACTGGCTATGACGCTCTTTTCAACGAGCTTTCAACTGCTCTCAACTAAGTATTCTAAAGGCACTTCCACAGTTATTAATTGAGAACTTTCTATGCCAATGAGTCCTATGCTCAGGGAAGTCGAGAAAGATTTCATCGACCGGAGCGGGAATCGAATTCACCGCCTCCGGCTTGGTAAACCGTGCTCTTATCGAGGAAGCTATTTGAGGCCTCTGGCATAGGAGGGCTAAATATTTTACCTTCCAGCTTTCTAACAAGATTGTTACTATCTAGAAGGATTTTCATGAGTTATGAGTAAATTTTGTGCTCAGAGGAGTCCCTAAAAATGATATTTTATCCAGTTTTGTATCCACAAACTTTTTATCAAATTCAGTAGAAAGTAAACAGCGTATTCCATGCGAATATAGGATGTTTGCAAGTAACCTAGATCGACTGAAAACAAGTCCTTATGATCAAACATCTTCAAGCAGCACTATTAGAAATAACGCAGGCACGGTCCCCTTCGCTTAGTTTTAAGTCATTTTCTACTCAGTTTTTTTCAAAAATGTAGTCCCTAAAATTTCAATGAATCATGTTGGGATAGATGACATGTTTCGATGCTTCGATGAATTTCCAAAGGGATTTTGATAGGAGAAATGAACTTTTCAAATAATTCCAAGCACCAGTTTATTTATGAGAGTTCAATTGCTGAGTTAAAGAAGTCAGAGTAGAGTTTGAGATTTTTCACGAACCTTTGAAGTATTAATCTTTTTATTTTGTGGAATCAGGAAAGGAGTTTCTAGAAAAGTTTTCTGCCCTCCTCAAATACAACGAACTTTAACTCGACCCACATCTCATCAGCCGATTAAAAGGCGAAAACATGTGTTTTTAGAGATTAATTTTTCAAGATTGAAATATGTTGACTGTTTGTAGGTACCCAATAGGGGACCATTGGGAGAAATGACGACCTAATTTGAAAAACTCAGGCTGTGTTCTAATCGATGAATTTTCACTTAAACTTTTATATTCCAAACATTTGTATAGTGTTCGAAAATGCCTCTGTTGTTAATCAACAGATTTTTGAGAAAATGTCTGTCAAATCTTATTGCTCGCCTGTCAGAAATAATTCTGCTGAAGTTGAAGGTTTTTTTTGTAGAAAATAGTAGGGATTTCACAAAACATAGTGATGACGCCATACAAATCAAAATACTCAAACACCCCTCACACACAATATCATAACAGACAATGATTTAAAACAAGCTTCAAGTAAAGAAGTATATATTCAACAAGAGAGATAGTCTATAGTTTCACTACACTTTTTACTATCCTTGAAACTATCAGGTATTGATTTTCTTTATTGATCGCTTTCAAATTCTTACGCCTTTAAACCAAGGTCTAATGCCTTGTTCAGACTACAGAGTTATAACATGTTATAACGGTTGTCAAATAATTTCAACAAGATATGCTTATAACATGTTATAAATGATCAGTCTGGCCAGCGTTTAAGGCTGTTTTCCATTTGATGAATTTTCACAAAAACTTGACATTTCGAAAACTGATAAAAAAAAAAACATTCGAAATCCCTCTGTTGTGGATCGACCGGTTTTCCAAAAGGTCTCCCTTTCTTTTGCTGGTCCAATGTCTCTTGAGGACCGTACATGCGCCACAATGTTTTGCCAAGAAAATCGGTTTAGGGCTGCTTGTCTCCAGTTTCTCGAGCCTCCTACACTTCCTAGGTCTTGCTCCACTTGGTCTAACAACCTAGCTCGCTGCCCTCTCCTGCGTCTGCCTGTGCCAGCTCTATCGTGCTCGGTTCCTACTGTCAGCAGATAGCTTAGTCTTCGACGTATCCACATTTACGTTTCAGCCTGGTGTACTACTGTTCAGTAACCGCCAGGTACGTTCTTCGGTTTCCCAACACCTTCTAGCGCGATGTTGAACAGGAAGCAAGAAGGACCATCGCCTTGCCGAAGTCTTTTGCGTGTTTCAAACGAGTCCGATAACGCACCCGACATCTTCGCAAACCGTTGTCGTCCATTGTTGATATTCGCGACACTTTTGGAGGATCTGTCGCAACGTAAAGATTTGGTCTGTTTTCGGTCGCCCGTCCATAAAACCGGCTTGATAACTTCCCACAAATCTGCTCTCTAGCGGCGATAGACGGTGGAAGATGATCTGGGAAAGCACTCGGTAATTCTCATATTCCAACTTGTCACCTTTGTCTGTATATTGAGCATATAACTCCCTCTTTTCACTTCTCCGGTAGCTGTTCCTGACTATCAGTCGGTGCAGACAATTTTCCAACTTATCCGGACCCGTTTTTATAAGTTCCTCTCCTATACTATCCTTCCCAGCTGCCTCGTTGTTCTGAAGCTATTTGATGGCATCCATAACTTCGCTTATCGCGGCAGTTGGCCCATCTCCCTCGCCCGCCGTTCCGATGAAGTCATTGCTCATGCTGTCTTGCTGTTCTGCTTCTGCGCCATTCAGGTGTTCCTCGTAGTGCTGCTTCCACCTTTCGATCACCTCACGTTCATCCGTTAAGATACCTGCACCCTCATCCCGACACATTTCGGCTCGTGGCACAAAGCCTTTGCGGGACGCGTTGAGTTTCTTGTTGAACTCCAACTCCTCCAGGCGGCGCTTCTCATCCCGGAAAGGATGAGTTTGCTATCTTCGCTTCTGTTTGTATCGCTCCATACTTTGACGGGTTCCTTGTTGCAGGATCATCGCCCACGCTGCGTTCTTGTCTTAAACCAAACAGGTTTCGGAAACAAGTCTTGATGAAAACTTTTCAATGATTTAAAACAAGCTTCAAGTAAAGAAGTATATATTCAACAAGAGTACCACATACATATGTAACCGTGTTTCTATAGTTTCACTACGCTTTTTGCTCCCCTCAAAACTATCAGGATTGAAGCATCCCTGGTTTTCATTTTCTGTATTGATCGCTTTAAAATGCTTACGCCTTTAAACCGAGCTCTGAAGCTGTTTGCCATTTGATGAATTTTCACTTAAACTTGACATTTCGAAAATTGATAAAAAAAAAAGCATTCGAAACCCCTCTGTCGTAGATCGACCGATTTTCAAACAGGCTTTTTCTTTCTTTTGCTGGTCCAATATCTCTTCAGGACCGCACCTGTGCCACAATGTTTCACCAAAAAAAAACTCAGTTTAGAGCTGATTGTCTCCAGTTTCTAGAGCCTCGAACCCCTGCGTCTAGTACCGGCTGGATTCGAGGCAAACACCATTTTTGCGGGATTGTTGTCTGGCATCCTTACAACGTGTCCCGCCCATGGTTCCTTTCCAGCTTAAGCGACTTTCTTGATACTGTGTTCGCCACAGAGTTGTTTCAACTTGTGGGTCATTATTCGCTTCCATACTTCGTTTTCACATACACCGCCAAAGATGGTCCTAAGCACACGTCGTTCGAATACTCCAAGTGCTTCCAGGTCTTCAAGGAGCATTGTCCACGTTTCGTGCCCATAGAGAACTACCAACCTTAACGGCGTCTTGTAAATGGTACACCTAGTACGGGGGTGAAGTTTACCAGACCTTAGGGTCTTGTGGAGTCTTAAGTAAGCACGACGTCCGGATATTATGCGTCTTAGAATTTCTCTGCTGCTGTTGCTAACCGACGTCACTGACGTGCAGAAACTCATCTACCACTTCGAACTCATCTCCGTCGATAATCCCACTTCAAGCTCTATCGCGCTCGGTTCCTCCTGCCAGCAGATTCTTAGTCTTCGACGTATTCATTCACGTCATTCACGTTTCAGTTTGGTGTATTACTGTTCAGTAACCGCCTGGAACGTTCTTCCAGCAATGTCCCCGTCATCAGCGAAGCAATTGAATTGACTGGATTTATTGAAAATCGTGCCTCGCACGTTAAAGCCCGGACGTTCCTTAACGCCTCCTAGCGCAATGTTGAACAAGAGGCGGCAAAGACCATCGCCTTGTCGGAGTCTTTTGCGTGTTTCAAATGAGTCCGATAACGCACCAGATATCTTCTCACAGCTCACAGGCTCACGTCACGAAGTCTTTACGGGTTGCGTTGAGTTTCTTGTAGAACTTTCGCGTTTCTTGAGAACGATACAGCTGCTGAAGATGAGTTTGCTATCTTCGCGTCTGTTTGTATCGCTCCTTTGATGGGTTGCTTGTTGCAGCATCATCGCCCGCACTGCATTCTCGTTTTAAACCAAATAGGTTTCGGAAAAGTGTATTTGTATAAAGTTGCCCTTCAGAAATAAGTCTTGATGGAAACTTTGTATCTGTCAAATTTAGGTTCAAATCATTTAGAACACAGCATAAGAAACTTTGGAAACCCATTGCAATGTATTGCTCCACTGATCGGCATCGTAATTGTTGGAATTACAACCAGACAATTTATGTTGTTCTGCTGCAGAAAAACTGCAGAGCAATTTCACTTCTTACACTGATGTGTGTGAGTTTTTCTGGATCTATTAGATCAGCGGACCTACTCCCGTCATTCATCGCTACAACTCGTCCGAATTCGTTTAGGTTGGCATGATTGTTTCCACGTGAAAATCAACCCAAAAACCAATAAGCACTTTATAATTTTTGCAAAATGGCAATAAAATGCTGATGTACGGCTAATAAGTTACATGGGAAGCCACTCGGTTTGAATACGGCTGAGTAATAGCGATGAATGACGGGAATTGGGGCCTCAGATAGCCTAGTCGTTAAAGAACCAAGCCGGGCGCGGTGGGTTCGATTCTCGGTACGATACGGAAATCTTTTGGGTTGGAAATTTTCTCGATTTCCCTTGGCATAGAGTAACATTGTGCTAGCCACACAATACCCAATTTCATACATTGGTGTTGACATCGGATGCTCTCAATTATTAACTA
This sequence comes from Aedes koreicus, assembly GCA_024533555.2. NCBI lineage: Eukaryota > Metazoa > Arthropoda > Insecta > Diptera > Culicidae > Aedes > Aedes koreicus. Next base: position 90,871 of record JAHHFK020002330.1, on the reverse strand, counting down.
TGGAAGTGCAATTAGAACACCAAGTTTAGAGCTAGCAATCAGCTAATTGTAAAAGCAATAAGCTGGAAATGCTAAGAAAGACAGAATACGGGAATTGATCCACTGCCGAAGTAATGTTCCACACTATATTTATTCCGTGTCGGGTATCTTCATCTCTGCGATCTTTTTTTTAACTGTTGTGATAGTTCCACACTACACTAACCGCCGCATGAAGAAGCTAATCACTGTTAACCGTCATTTTTCAAAACAACAATCACAAACCCGTCCAAAGTAAACACCTAAATTTCGACCATACCGATAACGGTCAGCGACGGGAAAGCCTAACCATTCCGCACTTGACAGACATGCTGGCGCTAGAGAGAGCATAGGATAGGGGCGTCATGAAAGCGCCACGCGACAACTGCAAGTGCAATAAATTGTCTGTCACCCAAAACAAACAACACATACCTACACACCCAAACGGAAGAACGAAATGGGAAAAGACCTCGAAAACAAACAAAAAATGTGTCACATCGAGCATCAGCGACCCGTCACTTCACTGTTATTGTCGATGTTCTACGAGACATACAAAAGGATGCGGAAAACCGCAAGGAATGTCGTCGTAAATAATGGAAAACCAAATCGGGGTAACTAGTGACACTCGACTGTGCACTTGAAAACTTTTGCCAAACAACACAACGGGAGCGGAATTACGTAACAACAGGAATGGGAAGAAGGAGCCGGACCTTTCACAGGTTGCTTGGTTGGTACTATGGCAACGCACAGGTAATGGAGTACCATTTAAGAATAGAAAAAAAAAAAAACAACGAATGATGGCGATTACGACGTTTGGAAAGAAGCAGGGAGAGCGAGAGCAAGCCATCATCGTTAAGCCGAAGCGAATTGAATGAATGACAAACAATAATACATAAATTAAAAGGAGGCAGCCGCAGAGGGTAGCAGCGATAAACGATCATAAAAATCATATGGTTTGTGTTTACAACTAAGTCCCCTGCCCCTCCGATTGCCCGTCACCGGCGACACACGGTAGACAGACGGCTTGCTTTGATTGAGTCGAGTGTTCATTCATGAAAAATCGAATTACAATCTCTCAGCCGTTATAAAAAAAAAAAAAGGATGCGGAGTGACTGACCTTTCTTTTCCCCTCTCTTTTGCCTCCACCAAGCTACAACTGAATTCTTCAATAAATATTCGGAACGGCATCGGTCGTGTGCATTAAACTATGCTAAACGAGTACCACCCCCTTTCCTCCATAGTTGCAATCACGAGCAGACAAGTAACTACCTGCATATACTATCTACGGTACACTCCACTCCCAAAGGAGTTTTGCAAGATCTGTTTCTGCGTGCTGAAAAAAATGTTCATTCATAAAAGTTGTGATAAACATCCTTCTTCTCCGTCCTGTGCGCTCACTTTCCGACAAGCATGGGAGGAAAAGTCAGCGCGCGTACCCCCAACCACTGTGAAAGTGGGTGGTTCAAAAGTTAAAAAAAAAAAACGACACAAGAAGCATGTCTTTAACTTTCTCTTTCTTCGGCAGTTACTTCGAACGAGGGAGGCTGCGTTGTTTTGCGCCCGGAAAATTGGTTCTTTTCCAGCTGCCGAAGTTTTTCGCGCGCGTTCTTATGGAAATTTGCGCTAGTCAGTAGCACCAAACGGAAGTGTGCTTTGTTTGATCAATCACAGGAACAGAGAGTAGGCGAGCTTTTGCAATGGCTCGTTGCGGAAGCAATGAAAACCCCTCGGCGACGGGATACATAGACACAAGGTTGCCACCGCGCGCGGATGGAGAAGATGAGAGCCAAGAAGTCTTGGCGAAAGGAAGCATCTTATGTACACCACTTCACCTCAGGGCTTGGAAATGCAAACGTGTGTGGGTTCGGTGGAGTGGGACAAATAGGAACGGAAAATACCACCGGGCCTGGTGCCTGTAGGCAGAGGTGGTGAGTTTTTTTCCTGATCGTCCTGACGGCACCGGCGCGACGACGGCAGCAGCACACGCACATTGCGTGAGAGGTTATGTGCCCCTCCGCCGCCACTGCTGTGGTTGAGCCTCGTGAACCGCGCGCGCGTTCCTCTTTCCGGCGGTGATCCACGAGATATTTATATAGACTATTATGTAACGGGACAACAAAGAGCCGGGCTGCACATATTGTGCCCGCCATCGCAATATATAGAATATATTGAAAATTAAATCGATAGACTGATTTCTTCGCACCTCGAGAGCTTTCCGCGAGGGTCCCAAAAATGTGCAACTTAAAGTTGCCTGGTTCGGCTGCAAATCGGATTCATCATAACTTCAGGGTACCTTCGGGAGCATTCCACGCATTGCATACCTAATCAACCGATGAGCGAACCACCACCGAAGGAAATATGCGAGCAAGGTTAATAAAAGACGAGCAACGGCGCACCAACTTTACTGCCCATATTTCCGATTGCGAACGACGGGTGGTGGCATTACTTGAGAAGGAAGAGGCGTTCTTTGTTCCTCCGCGCGCGCTCTCTCTGGCCCAAACCATGGAGGTGTAGAACGTGGCGACACGATGAAGATGCTGCTGCTGCTGCTGCCGTCGCAGTAATAAAAGATTTATCTTCTGCTCATTTTTATTACTGTGCAGTTCACAGCTTACATCGAGCTCCTGGCTAGCCGTTGTTGTTTTCCACCTTTGAATCCCGCAGCGTTCGATAAACCGTCCTATCGGTGAAATGACCTGCCGTCAAACAGTGGACCGCCATTATATCACGAAATTCCAAGCTCGAACCGGGAGTAGAGGTTTTAAAAAATTAAGCCTATTTTTACTGTCAGGACGTTTTATGAGGAAAGGCGCATAAAATGCGTGTAATTCTTAACGAGCGAAAATAAAATCTCTTGGGAGGAAAATATGCGAAGGTGGCAACGCAACATCACAAAGTTGCAGCCTGGATACCGTAAAACCGTTTTTGATGCGAAGAAAAAATCAAGATCGTCATGGTAGGCGACTGCGTTGTCGCGAGCAGTGACCATGGTGCACACAGAAGCAGACACCTCACTCACGACCAGCTTTTGTGTGAGCAAGAAAAGGCGATTTGCGCGCCTTCCAGTTTCGTCAAAAAAAAGACGATGATTTGGTAGAAATAAAATGCGTGCAATCGACGGATAAGCCGTCGGTCGGACGGACTGAGTTTCAAAAAAAGCTTCAGCTTTCGCTACCTCTTGCTCACACCATCTCGTTCGGTTGTCGGTCACTTTTTTTTTCGGCCGCTACGCTGAAGAGCTTCATGTCTCGCGGAAAGCTAACAACAATGGTTGAAATTGCCAGAGCAGAGCAGAAAGTAAACTTTTGCAGAAGTAGTTTTCAAACCCCAACCGCTCGGAGTGGTCGGTTTGAGCCAATTTCTGACGCAAGGTTGCCAGCTTTTGGTGTTACGTTGCACACTGGCAATCGGAGAGAGATGATCAAACAATTACAACTTTTCAACGTGAATTGATTTCTTATTATGTTTGACAAACAACCATGGTAAAATAACCGAAACAATTTCTTTTGATGATACTTAAACGTCAGCTAAATATTTAAGGTTATACATTATCTCTCATTTGACCACCTCAAACTAACCACCCTTTTCTTCTCTCCAATTTCTTACAGAACTTTGCCATGATGGGTCTCCAAGCGGCAGCTAGTAGCAATAACAAACGCAAGTACGAGGAAGTAGGTGCTACCTCGACGGAAAATAACGGCACCACCATCAGCACCACCAGCAGAACAACCCCAGAAGAAATCCGTGAGCAGGGCTCACCACCGACAGCAGTAGAAAATCAATACGGAGACGCGCAGCCGGAATCCACGGCGGAGGATGGAGCAAGTCCGTGTAAAAATCCACGATTGGAAGAACCGATTGCCGTAGAGCGGCAGGAACAGCCCTCAGAAGATGCCAAGGAGACATCGACGACGGTGACGCCAATCAGTAGAAGTTCCATCAGCAGCAGTATACCGACATCTAGATTAGTAGTTTCCCCGTTGATCGCGGGTACTCCGACGACGATTCCCATCAATAGCCCGTTGCTACTGCCTCCTGCACCACCTGCCGAAGACAGCATAGCCAAGCTGGAGGCGGTAGCCGTTCCGGGCGAGACAGGATGGAACTGCGAACAGAATGTAGATCCTATCAGTAAGCTGCAGGCAGTGGCCGTACCCGGGGAAACGTGGGGATCAGACAGCACTCGGTCGACGCTGGCGACTACACTGTTAGCCGCGGACGATCTCGATGACGACGATGATGATTTCGAGGATGACTTCGACGATGATGAAACGATATTGCCCAGCTATTCACCGATCCGCTATCCTTGCTCTCCGAACCGTGCTTACATCCCGGCATACCCAAAGCCCGGCTACTTCCCGGAATCTTATCAGAACTGTTCCCGAATGAATGGCGCGAACAACGGTGCACAACAGTATGCCAACCGTGGATACGGCTGGAGTCAGCATGGGTACTATTCGCCCCCGTACGAAGCGCCATCCTCGCAGCAAACGATACGGTGCGCGGAGAATGGCAAGTCCTACTTCGAGCTGGGCAGTGCAAACTACAGCAATGTGAACCAGTTTGGTGCTCAAGGACGGCATCTGAAGCGATGCTGTGACGGACGCAATATGTCGTGCAATAACAAACAATGCTACAAGGAACGGCGCCTGAAGATGATGAACCTGTCCATGTTCAAACTGGCCCGATTCCGTCAGGCTTCCGATCAATCACTGTACCGCTCGGTACTGATCTGCAATACCCTCAAATCGATCGAACGAGAAATTGACAACGAGAACAAGGAGTTCAGCCATCAGCAGCACCTGCAGCAGCAGCAACATCCGCATCTCTACCATGCACCTCCGCCTCCGTTGCATCATCTGCATCATCCGCATCCACCACCACCGCCACCACCACCAACTCCCTCGCAGGCAGGTCAGAACGAATATGGCCCTCTGTACAACGGTCGGATAGGTGGATCAGATAAGCAGCAAGCTCCTAAGTTTAGTGATATTAGCAATAATGGCAGCAGTAACTACAGTAGACTTCAAGGCAGCAATACAACGACTCAGTCGTCTCCTGGCTACGGTGCCAATGCATCCGAGCAGCAACCTACGACAATTACTACGCAATTATCGCCCTACGATCAGCAACCGCCACCGCAGCATCAGCAGCAGCAGCAGCAGCAGCAGCAACAGCATCACCTCAACCCCATGACAACCGCATCGACAACGACGGGCCCGACATCTACCAGTCCCCATCACAATCATCCATTGAAAGATCCACAATCAGGCCGGGCGACCCCATTCCCGTCCAGTGTCAACGGCAGCGGCAGTAGTCCACTTACCAATGGTTATCACGACAGCGATTCCGGCTTCGGCGACGATGACTGTACCCGCCCAATCAACTGGGGTTCGGTGCTAAGCCTATCCTCGCAGTCGGCCCTCGATCCACTTAACAACAACGACCTCTTCGTAACGTCGCCGAGCGTCGCGGTAAGCGTGGTCAACGATAGCCATCACACAGCCAACGTGACGGTACTAGCGAGTAACGATAATTGTGATAGTAGCACTAGTTTAGCTTTAAGTCAATCCGGGTCGTCCTCGTCCTGCCAGGCAGGCAGCGATGGTAGCACCGTAAGCAGTGTTAGCAATAGTGATAGCAGCAGCGATAGCAATCATACGACAGACAGTACCAACCCAGCCAGCAGCTCCTCGGGTGCTAATTCCCCCAGTACAACCACCCTAACCTCCCTGACTACCCTGACAACGAGCAGCCATTGTGATCTTAATCTTACTACCCTCACCACCTCTCCTTCCCCACTGCTCTCGTCCTGTGCATCAGCCCTGCAGTACCACTCCAGTACCAACGGTTCCAACTGGGATCTAGCCTATCTGGACATGGACATGGATGAAATGTTTCCCAACTGTTACAAAATAACCTCGTTCAACTCGGATGTCGACATGCTAGGCCTTAAATCGCCCATGTTGGAGCCGAGCAAAGTGGTCTGTGATAACGATATGGATTCCTTCACGACACACATCATGGTCGGGAGTTAGTATTAAGCCCCCCGCAGCAGCAAGTAGGGTTGCCAAACTTTCTCCCCCATCCCATTCAGACGGGAGGAAAGCTTGGCAAGGCGCGCGCTCTCTCGCTCAAAACCTGATCCCACCACCCACAAATCCAAACCCCCTCTCCTCCTCCTCTAGAATCAAGTTTGTAAGTGTCGCGCCACGTCCATTCTCAGGTTGTGAAGGCTGTGTTATACTCATTAGTTTTCGTTACTTTAGTATATTGGAGACCAACCAAGGTTAATATTCAAGAAACAAAACAAACGAATAGCTTTTCTTCCTTTAGTTACATTTTGGGTTCCTTTTTTTTCACCTGTGAGAAACCGATGCATGGAAAGAATCATTTACCCATAGCTAGTAGGTTAACCGCAATTTTTTCAGCGAAACTGGGTGAAATTTCTAAAGAAAGTACTCAGCGCTGGGTAAATGGTTCTTCCCGTGTGAGTGAACTCGTGCCCCTCTGGTTTCCCCTTCTGCCTATAACAAAGCAAAAATCCCGATTCCAACTCTGGAGCAACAAACCAGTTCAAATCACAAGCGTACAAATGACAAACAAACAAACAAACAAATGCAAAACGCTACAAATGTTGCAAAATGAAACTGCTTCTGTCACTATTGGTTCCTTATTAGGATTAGAGCAACAAACAACAAACACACATAAACAAATACGACAAAGTGAAGAACGGACACAAATAAGTGGAAGAACAAATTAGGTTTACAAAACACACAGTACATTTAATAGTGGTTCTAGTTGTAATAAACGTGACGTAGGAGCAGCGAAAAAAGATGAAAGCAAAATCAGAAACAAGGAATTGTAAACTATAGAAACAACATTGCATTGCACATTTACATTGTGGGTCTATTGAAGTGACGTCGTTTTTTTCCCCCGAAGGTGGCGACAAACTGAAACCGTAACTCCAGAAGGATGAAACTCCCTTCAATGTTCTATCCCTCTGCAGTTAGGTCGTCCACATTCACCTTCTACGGTTCCGATCACCAGGAGAAATACAGACGTGGAATTGACCACGAGTGCCATACATAAATTAAAAATACCGGTTGAGAACTACACTCCTGAATTAAACGACCTCGCCTCAACGGTCCCCACAAAACCAGGGTCTCACTTCATGGTGGATGGAATAATACCCGCTCCCCAAAAAACACAACCCAGACATCGCGGCAAACAATCCTATCCTATCAACCATTTCAGTGCAAGTTTTATTTTCCTCCCTACAGCAATCTTCAGATACATTCCATACGATAACTAACAGTTAGTTCTTCAAGGAACTCAAATCTCAAAACGAGGGACTTTTGTTTCAGTGTTTCACGGTGGGCTTGCGCGGTACATTTCCATCACCTATAACGAGACGAGAAAAAGTCAATTCAGTAGCAAAATTTTCTTCTGCAGCCAAATCCTGTACAAAAGGTACTCGACAGTAGCGAAAAGCAATTCGGTCTCTAATTTGGCAGCTTAAAACATCCTTATTTTCCTAAAATCTAAATTTCTTGAAGGGACAAAATACGAAATGGGCAGCAGAAAAGGCGAAAGAAAAATGAACCAAATCTAGTCGTCTGTCAATCTTGAAATCAAATTATTTACAAGGGTTTTTTTTTCTAATTTCCTAATTTGCCAATTGTAAATTGATTTTCTACAATCATTGGTTTTAAAACAACACGCTAAATCTAAAACTTCAATTGTTTGTGTATATAAACAACCAAAACCGATTCAGCTATACTGGACACTGATTTGGATTTTCTAGCAAAAAAAAAACGAAGAACCTAGATGTCATTCGAGAAGATAAAGAGAACAAAATTGTACTTTAAGAGATTATATATACCTAACTAATATATTGGAAGCGACAAAAAAAGCAAACAATTAAGGGCAAACAAGACAAACACAAAACAATTAGTAAGCCATTCTCGAACCCCTTCTCCACCCACCGGCGGTGGTGTTGGCGTTGATGAACAAAAAAGTAAATATTATATCAAAGCTGTACATTTTAACTTGATAATGATGATTGGTAAAACAAAATAAAAACAATGGTAAGAAGAAATACGTGAATGTAGTTCATTTTACGAATTATTAACAAAAAATTGAGCAAAATGGCAAGTAAATAAAAAAAACTAAATTGTTTAGAGTTATTATATTTGAAAATAAGAATAATTTATTAAATTTATTATATACATGTAAATATGAGAAAAGAAATGCAAAGAAAATGACTTATAAACCCAGTGAACCCCATGACGAATCGAACAGGATAGGAGTAAAACACTTAAAACGTTTATCCAATATGTAAATAAAATGTCCATTGAAGAAACTACACAAAGAAGTCACTTTTGATTAACATTAACTTTTTTTTTAAAATATTTTGCTAGATTCAGTTTTTTCAAAGGCGGACTACTCTTTTGGTATCCAAATAGTCGAGAAAAGTGGGAACGAATTGTGAATCAGATAAAGGACTTATTTTCGGTTACTCACTTGATATTCTGAATCTAGATTTGATTGTTCGTATCCAAACAGTCAAGCAAACTCAATTCGATCATAGGTGAAATCGAGATACAGTGCAATTCGACCAGTTTATAAAAGCGTTATGATTTCAAAGTTCTATTAAATCTCGTACATTGAAATTTTATACTTTTTCTAGGAAATTTCTGAGGAAAATATTCTTAGTTTATGATACAGTAGACTCAAATAAACCATAATTCATCAATTATTTAAGTTTATTCTTACTTTGATTGACTGCTGCTAAACGGAATGCTTTTTGGCAAATTTGTAAAACTTGTGAGGTAGAATACTTCCGCGAATACTTCACTTCCAGAGGACATTTGGGACAATATTGAGAACTGCTACCTGCAGAAAAAAAATTATGTTGGGGAGGAAGCAATGGCAGAGCTGGGAAAATTAAAGGAGATCGACAAACTCCACTTTTGTCCACTTCAAGCGGTTAGCGGCGTCACCCATTGGGTTGTTCGAAATGATGACGTAGGACTACGATACGTGAACCATTTAGATGGTACAATGCAATGTTCTTTGAATTAACCCTTTCAGGCCTAATTTATACAAGCAATTTGGTGAATTCTGATTGATTTGGTGCTCAATAACATAGAAATGATTGAAAAAAGTAGGAAATATTTTTTTGAGATGTGCTGGGTCGTCCAAACTGCCCAAGAGTTCAGAACTTAAGATCTACAGTTGTAACAGTAGCTTTATCCGCTATACAATGTTATGATATGTATTCAAACATATTCAATGAATGTCCTGGAAGACCAACTGACATTATGAGATAATCTTGGGATATTCTATGCCAAACAAACTAACTTAACTTTGTATAGCCCATAAAGCTATTGTTACAATTGTAGACCTTAAGTTTTGAAGGACAGTTTGAATGACCTGAAACTAACAAGGTTATCCTATGATGTCTGTGGACGTTTCAGAATATTCATTGAATATGTTTGAATATTTATCGTAGCTTTGTATAGCCCAAAAGGCTACGGTTACTACCGTATATCTTAAGTTCTGAACTCAAGGTCAGTTTTTATGAACCTGAACATCCCGAGATAATCTGATAATGACTGGTGAGCTTACAGAAGCTTCACTGAATGTGTTTGAATGCATATCGTCACCTTTCATAGATTATAAAGCTAACTTTACGACTATAGATCCTAAATTCTGAACTCAAGGGCAGTTTTGATGACCTAGAACATCCCAAGATATCTCATTATATCGGTTGACCTTCCAAAAGACTCACTTAATTTGGTCAAATACATATTGTTACTTTGTTTAGTCCAAAAAGCTGTAGATTTTAAGCTACAATTCAAAACTTAAAATCTACAGCTGTAGATTTTAAGTTTTGAATTCCAGGAAAGTTTGGATAACCTAGAACATCCGAAGATTATCTCATAATGTCTGTTGTTCTTCCAAAATATTCAATGAATATGTTTCAATACACATCGTAGCTTTGCATAGCCCAGAAAGCTTTTGTTACAACTGTAGGTCCTATGTTCTGATCTCAAGGATAGTTTGGATGACCTAGAACATGTCATATTGCTTATAATATTTTTTGACTTTAAGAATGTTAATTGAATATGTTTGAATATTTATTGTAACTTTGTACGCATTATGTATGTTTGCCTTCCACACTATTCAATCAATATTGTTAAATACATATTGTCCCTTTGCACACTCCAAACACCTACTGTTACAACTGTAGATCTTAAGTTCTGAACTCAAGGACAGTTTGGATGACCTAGATCATCCCCGTTTATCTCATAATGTTTTTTTTACGTTCGAAAATATTCACTGAATATGGTTGAATACGTAGCGTAACTTTGTATAGCCCAAAAAGCTATAGTTACTACTGTAGATCTTAAGTTCTGAACTCAAGGACAGTTTGGATGACCTAGAACATCATAAAGTTATCAAATAATGACTGTTGACCTTCCAAAAGGTTCATTCAATATGTTTGAATACATATCGTAACCTTATATAGCCCTAAAAGCTACTGTTACAACTGTAGATCTGAAGTTTTGAACTCAAGTACATTTTGGATGACCTAGAACCTCCCAGAAAGATACAAAAATATTTAACGTTTATCAACGAGAATTTAATAATACGTATGCATATGTACAATATTCTAAAACAACGCTTTACACTATTAATAAGGCATTTATTTTTTTCTTCCTGAACTTCTTCATATTCAGGATGTTCTAGGTCGTCAATTAGGCCTTAAACTCATATGTTTTTTTTTTATATTTTCCAGATAGAAAAATTGATGGAAAACAAATTTGCCGAAGACAGTGTACACTTTTATTCAGTCTGTGTGATTTTATACAGCCATTATCCTTTTGGGGTCATATATGACCCCTTAGGCCTGAAGGAGTTAATATACTTTTTAAGGCAAGGCTTAACATTTATGAATTTTTCAATAGTATGTGGCCCGAAATCAACAATGTTCTGTATTGAAATTGATGCGTAGAAATACTTCCGATCGATATGAGGTGTAAAAATTTTCCATAGAAGAAACTAAAAAACACACACCAACAGGAATACATTCACTCACAAAAAGTCTCGTGACAAAAAACAAAACATATATTTCTCACAAGAAAAACACAATATTTTCTTGACACACCCTCTAATAATTCAAAAAAAACCTCACACAAAAAATTTCCACCAAGCTTTACCTTTAGTTTAAGTTTCGGTTCGAATGTACAAAAGAACAAGAAAATTCAACAAACACAAAACAGTACATTCCATATCAATTTTTTAAAAAAAAAAGTCTCTGTCTCACCAAAAAAAAAATTTTTCCTCCGAAAACAATAATGAACCATTTTATGCAATGATAAATCAACATTCCCACACACACTAAACATATCTCTACAACCACTTCACTAACACCAAACAAACATTCACTAACCACACACGTTCCCCTCACACCACTCACTATAACTTCTCCATATTCCAAACCTCGAAATTGCTGATATTTATGTCGCTTTCGTGCGATCCCTGTTGTGTTCACAGCTCCAGCGCAAATGCAACAAATGTAATTTCAATATGTCTCCGCAGTATCAAACAGAAACGCGCTTGCCAGCTCGGGGAGCTTTTTGTCGAGCAAAGGTACAGCAATGCGTGCATCGTCAAATGACAATACTTCTAGCAACACTGGCACGCATGATTTGTTCGCCAACCACTGCTCGGGTGAGTGGATGAAATCAAATCAATTTCAACGAAGTTCATCCACGGTCGTTCACCACGTCGTTTGAAGCAAGCTTGAATTTCAATTGAAACGCTTCTGACGGTGGCTAGATCGCAAATGAATGTAGGCTTACTCACGTTTGACAGGAAGTGAATTGGGAGTGATACAGGGTTACCCACTCGAAGTGTTACCAGATTCAAACTGCTATAACTACCACACTATTAATGACAGCGCGCTCAAATTTACACCAATGACAGTTCATTCAATTGTTTACAAGCGTACAAAAGCATTTTAGTCTGTGTCGTGTGAAAAAAAGTTATACGTGATGGAATTTAAACGTAATAGTGTGATTGCTTTATATTTGGCTGGAAAATCACAAGCAGCAATTGTTCGTCAGCTAAAACATCTCGAAGTGAACAAAATGTTTGTGTATCGCACTATAAATCGTTACAATGATACTGGTAGCATCGCAAAACGCCATGGAGGTGGTCATAAGAAAACAGCAACATCACCTGAGATGATTCGAAAAGTGAAGGCTCGACTTGAACGAAATCCACGTCGAAGTGGTAATCAAATGGCTAAAGAGCTGAAAATTTCGCAAAGTTCAATGCAACGACTATTGAAAAATGAGCTAAAGGTCAAGCCTTACAAGTTCCAAAAAGGGCACGGTCTTACACCGCAGCAAAAAAAGTTAGACTCGAAAGAGCGAAGGAGTTGTTACACTTGTACGCACGTGGCGAATTTCCGAACATTGTGTTTTCTGATGAGAAGAATTTCCCTATTGAGCAATTCATAAACTCTCAAAATGACCGTGTTTACTTGACCCAAAACGCACGTACGAGAATTTAAGCCTACGAATGGCCACCCGAAGTAATTTCCCATCGCAAGTGATGGTATGGGCTGCCGTGACAGCTGATGGGCGCTCTCCAGTCGTTTTCATCGAGCCTGGTGCCAAAATAAACGCGACTTATTATCGTGAAAACATTTTGGAAGGTGCTTTAGAGCCGTGGGCACATAAACACTTCGGCCGGAAAGAATGGACGTTCCAACAAGACTCGGCACCGTCACATAAAGCGAGAATTAACCAAGAGTGGTTAAAAAATCATGTTCCACGCTTCATTTCGTCGACGCAATGGCTTTCGAATTCACCAGACGCAAATCCGATGGACTTTTCCATCTGGTCTATTTTAGAGAGTAAGGTGCGGACTAAAAAATACGCCAGTATGGATGCGCTCAAGAAAGCGATTGTACGTGAATGGGCAAAAATACCACAAGCTCACATTCGTGCAGCATGCAACTCGTTTTTTGACCGTTTGAGGGCCATAGTCAAGGCAAAAGGTGGCCATATCGAGCTAAAGATGAATGGATTCTAAATTTTTGATTATTTTCATACATTTTTGCCATTGGACTGAATATAAAAATATTATCAAACTAAAAAATTATAGTCATTTGAATAGGTAACACTTCGAATGGGTAACAACTAATCAAGCAAATGGAACCAAATTTGGCATGTGGGGGTTTTTGAAGGTAGTATTTTTTTCTATGGTGGTTTGAGACCCCTCCTCTTTTTGGAAGGGTGGGCTCTCATAACTACAAACACAAATTTCAACCAAACATGAGAATTATGGCTATTGTTATGAAAAGTTGTATGCAGCAGTTTTTGAGGCAAGAGGAGTTTCTGTTGATGCTTTTAGACTCATTTCCCGTTTGGAATGGGGGGGGGGGGGGGGGGGGGGGGTGGCAGCTCTAATACAAATGAAACACAAATTTCTGCATAACTCGAGAGCTTATGAAGTAAATAGAACCAAATTTGGCATGTGGGGGTTTTCGGAGGCAGGATTTTTTCTGCATGTGGTGGTTTGGGACCCCTCCCCTTTCTGGAGGGAAGACTCTCGTACAAATGAAACCGAAATTTCAACCAAACATGAGAATTATCCAGGCAACTAAACACATATTGTGTATTTCTCGGGTAGGCAGCATGTTCTGATAGAAGTTTGAAACCCTTCTTAGTCAAGAATGGGGGATGCTTGAATTACTCTCAGCGCTGCATTATGTGCAAGTAGTTAATCTAAGGCTATGCAATAGACAATTACGTTCAAACTGACAAGATACGGTGGAGTTTGAAGATAAAGGTTTTGTCTATGAAATGCTTCTACACAGAACAAAACCATGGTAGAAACTAACGATCCGATGGTTCAATTAAAAACACTCTCCTACGTTTTATTTTACAGAACTCACACACATTAGCAAACGAAAGTATTTTAACATACCTCATTTTAAAAAAAAAAAAAACCATAAAATCCCCAGTTCTTACAAATTTTCATTCATTTTGTTGCAAGCGTAGGATGATGATGATATAATACTACCATCTATTGTAGCAAGGTAACTTCCCGTAGCTGTGGAATAATCTGAAAAACGATTTGATCAGGATTCTATAGTTGTCTGTGATCATCAAGCTCCTGTATGAAGGGCCAAAAACGTTTGGGCGGGCCCGCAAGCAGAGACACTTCCGCGAAACCCGCGAATATAGGGAAGAGAATCTCCTTCCAAAAGCAAGTTCACACTCACAGCACTAGAATCGAGCCCTCGATTGACAGAATAAACCCAATAGATGGGGTTGAAGAGCCCGCCCTCGTTCCGCGAAATGTTAACAATAGGGAGGAGGCAGTCCCATGCTCCCTATCCAAATCGTTTTACTTGGGTGCCCTGATGGTCCCACCCTTTCCCCCGTTATGTGTTATTTAATATTTAGTATATTTTGTACACGAAAAATTAGGATACCATTATAGACAAGAATGCTAATTTATTCAAATTTTAAACTTAAATGGTACATCCAATGGATTGTTACTGAAAAATAGATAAAAATTAGTTATCCGTCTAGTCCTGGAAAACCTGAAAATAGAATAGATCATTCCAAATATCTTAGATAAAATTTCAATAAAAGACATTATTTTATAAGACATGTTGTAACATTTTACTGTATACTGTTCTAGTAACATTTCAAAGGTAGCAATTGGAGTGATCGAAGAGTCTGGTTTGATGATTTCTGAAATAATGGCTATGTTACCATAATACCATTAAACACAATATTAAAATATAATCCTACATTGCCAGTCTTTTATGAATATAGTAGTTGAAGTTTAGAAGTGCAATTTTAAATTAAATGTTATGCTGAAATGCTGAAAAACAAATTGAGCCTTGGATGCCTGTCATGTTGCTCCAGGCTCTTACATGGTTTTGGAATGCAAAGATGATTCTAAAGCGTTATTATATATAGCATTTCAAGCTAATTGCTTTCACAAACTGCTTATTGCCTGCTCTCAACTCAGTGTTCCAAATGCACTTCCACAGTTATGTATTAATTGAGAGCTTTCGATGCCGATGATTCTAATGCGTGCTGAAATTATTAATAAATTGAAAATGGAAAATAGCAATATGACTTAAGGTACATGATGTTCAGTCGAACCCCCTCACTTCGCTATTGTCAAAATGACAACATTACCCAGGCTACGCCAACCACCGTCTCCACGTTTCAGCTGGCAGTCTTTTGTGATCATATGACTCGTGGAGGCGTGAGGTAGGAACTTGTGAGGACGAGAGGTCGGTCGCACCCTCCTTCGAAGTTGTCAACTCACCATTTGAAGCCCTGCTCGCCCCGGGTTCAACTAGTGATACATAAATGATTCATTGATGTTCCATAAACTTGTAAAATTTATCCACAGAATGTAACTTTTGTCCGTGCTCCTATTTCGAGAACTATTGAGAAAACAAACTTTACGTTTGCTGTCATTATATTTTTCAACGTAACATAGTAGCCATGATTTTTGCGCTCTGCTTCAATTGCTTGAAATACCAATGTTGCCTGCTGAGCAGTTGATTGAGCTTAGGTATAAGACACTAGCGACTTGCATGATTAACAACTTTTATGCCTTGCATTGATTCGAAAAGTGAAGCTCTGCAATGTTTTTTGTAAGGGAAATGATCTATCTGTAAAGTCGAATGCTTTGAACGCAGATTGATTAAGCGACTTTTGAGAGCGATGCAATCTCATATCTTATGTTTATCTTAGTAAATACTTAACGAATTTCAAGCTGGTTGTGCACAGTCCGTTTCAAACTAAATGAGCTTAAATTTTGCGAGGCTCATAAAGACCTTATTTGAAATCGTTCAAGCATTGGAAAGGAAAAATTACGGTACAGGTTTACCTCGATTTTATGGACCCTCGATTATATGTTCTTCGATTTATGGACATTTTACCTCGATTTTATGTACATGTTTTTTCACATGTTTCATTTTTTTTTTTAGGACAGTTTTCGTATTATCTTAATTGTTTCTTCCCCCCTCAGAAGGTTTTCCAAAAAATATAGTGCTGGCACTACCACTTTTTTCGACAAATTCATCGTGGGTATCAGACAGTCTGATCGATTTAATCCAAACCCTACATGATACAAAAAATCCTGGGGATGAAGAAGTAGTGATTTAACCCTCTGCCTATAATTTTTCAATGAGGTTATACCCATTGATAACAATTTTAATGCTAAAGAGTCGTTTTAAAAAAGTGTAACGACTTATAGAGTAATTTAGAGGATTCTATACAAAATGCTTGACAAAAAGGAGGAGGGTAGTTGTGTTTATAAATACGGTGCTTTTCCGATTAATGGCGTGATCAATGGATGTTCCCTAATATAAATAACGAGGCAATTCAAGTGATTTTTAAATACTGTACTCAACAGTGAGGTCGAAATCATTTCAAAATGCAACTCACTGAGCCATTCAGCGTGAGCGAAATCGCCTTCGATTATACAGACAAAAATCTCGCTTGAGAATCTCAGCCGAACTTTCATTATTCGTCTCAAATGAGCTAAACCAGCTTCCAAACTTTTTGCAATAACAGCGCCCTTCTAAACTTTTTGATAAATTCGCGGTGCCCCAGTATGCAAAGCCTGGGAATTCGATATTTTTCGTAGAAAAACAAATGTGTTTTTCAAACTCGTTTACTCTTTATTCAACGAAAAACCAATTTTACAACTTGTTTTGACAATAAACATGAAATAACATCTTAGTGCGATGGATGAGCCTGTTTTTCTGCACATAGTGTATTATATCTCGGAGTTATTTTGGAAATAGCAACACGAATCTCTCTTTCAATATCAAGCTTAGAACGATATTTGGTTTTAATAGCAGCCACTGCCGAGAACCCCGTTTCACATAAATATGAAGATTGCGAATGGAATCAAAACACGCAACGCTTTAATCCCGATCAGTGGATATGCTGTGTGTGCATGAGTCCAAAATTCAATCAGCGATAAAGCTTGGAATTTCAGTTTCATGCTGGAGTCGGTTGCTAAATCAACGAACTGTTCTGCTTCACTTATTAAGTACCCTGGAACTTCGTCAATAAATGGATTTTTTACCCAAACTACGGCTTCGATCTCACTTACTGGAAAATATTTATCCAATTCCAGAGACAATTTGGCTAAGAAATCTACAAGAGCCGATTTCAGGTATTGTGGCAACGAAAGCTGATTTTCTTGCAGAAAAGAGTTAAGTTGTGGAAAGCAAGCCAAATCTTCATTTTTTGTGCATTTTTTCCACAGTTCAAGTTTTTTCTTGAACGCAGCAATCTTGTCAAATAGCTGCAAGATGTGCGACTCTTTGCCTTGCAAAGTTAAGAACCTGTTAAGAACATTTAGTTTTTCAAACAGATCAGTGAGAAATCCTATTTTAACCAGAAAATCTGGATCTTCAAACTTTGTGCTACACGGGTGGTTTTCATCAACCAAAAACGTATGAATTTCGTTTTTAAGCTCGAACACTCGCAACATCGAATTGCCAAATGAGAGCCATCAAGCACTGCTGTAATAGAGCAGACTAGAATGGTCTGCTCCCATATCCTCTTGCACTTGCATGCTCTCCAATCATAGTCGAAACCAGATCCACGACGGCTGGTAAGATCAATTCTTCTGCGATGGTATGCGGTTTTTTACACTGCGCCACACGATAGGCCACTTTGTACGATGCCGGCAACGCGTTGTTATTGATGTGCGTTTGTCGTGAAAAAAAAGCCTGCTGCTGCTTATTTGAACCCAATTTCCGTTGAAAAAAATCCCTGTCTTTTTTGCCAAATTCGGGTGATGGGTTTCAAAATATTTCGATGAGCCGGAATTGCGGGCAGTTGGGTGGATTTATGTTTTTATCGATGAAATCTACGTTATTATCGCGGTACCACTGGATGACTTCCCGGCTGTAGTGGAAACTCGCCAAATCTGGCCAAAACTTCACGAGACCTTTATGGGCTTTAATGAAAGGTAGTATGCGGTTTTTGAGACATTCTTCCTTGTACAGCTTCGAGTCCATCGTCTTATTCGTCAAGATTACTTTGGTCTTTGCTCCGCAGCTGCATATTCCTTGCCAAATCATCAGTTTTTTTTTTTTGGCAAATTTGTCCGTAAAAGCAAACTTAAACTTCGCAGGAACATCTTCTCGCCATGTAGAATTTTTGGCCAGAAAGCTGTCCGAAATCCAATTTCCGAGCTTGAGTTTTGGTGACAAAACTTTGCTTCAACGTTCTGTTTGGATGCTTACTGGCTCGATAAGAAGATGGATTTTATTGGAGAGTCGACGTGTTGAACGCTGGGCGGCTGCCAGCTTCGGGTTTCGCGATTTATTCAAGTGAAAAGTGTCTCAAATCTTCGAGAAAAGTGTCGCATAATGTGCTTGGATAGGCAATCTATGCCGATTTCATGTTTTTGGTTGGGAATCCTTTCGAAAATGGTGCAAATCGGATAAAAACAAGGTGTGAAATTATTCTTTCCGCTAGTGGAATGAGATTTTTTTTTGCCCTGTATACAACATCAACCAAACGAGTGAACGAGAGAGGAACAGTTCAAATATATATTCTTAGTGGTATGAGAAGAGTGCTGCTGCTCTCTGGCGGATTATTTTTCATGTGTTGGTGCGTAGGCGAATTGAATTATGTGAAATTTTAGAGTGGGATGAGACGCGATTAGTTGGAGAGTCATATTTATCTTAACACATACACAAACAGCGTAGTGAGCGAAACGAAGGTGCTTGGATTACCTTGTAGGGAGCAGACTCTGTTTTGGTGTGAGTATTTTTACTCTTTTTGTTTTCAAACAATTGCACAGTGTGGTGACGTCTTGAGCTGGATTCAGGAATCGAGTGGTTCGAACAAACTGCTGCTGTGGGGAAGTTTTTCCCTTCGAATTTTTGACAACAGCAGTGTGCCGGGAAAACCGCGTCGACGCCGTAGTTTTCGCGTGCGTCGTGTCGTAAAGAGTGCGTTCGGGCGAGGAACCGAATTTCAGTGTGTGTAAGTGCGAGGACAGCGGTGGGAAAATTGTTTTCCTTTTTCGGATTTTAACTTTAGCCCGACTAAAAAGTGATGACAGTTGTTGAGTGTCTGGATGATCCCGAGTAGAAATAAGTTAAATAGATTGTTTGGCGATAATTTTTGGGGAAGTATTCCAGTGTTGAGGAAAATATGATCGTTGATAGTGAGAGGAATAATCATCCTGTTGAAACACCGTCGCAGAAAATTGCAGGAAAAGTGTTGCAACAAATAATTTACTTTTACCAAATTTTGAAGAAAATATCTAATTCTCGGTAGTGAGGTAGTAAGTGCTCTCAAGGACGTGAAGCAAGACAGGTAATTGTTACCCATTGTATCTATATTAATAAAATTTACTTTTAATAGGTTTGCGTCGACCATCGGTTGAATCGGTTGTGTTGATACTATGTTCCGCAATATTTTGTTTTGTTTTGCCTATTGTTTCGGTTGCCTATTGTTCGTTGCGCGAGTGATCGAGTTAGCATTGGAAGTCGTGGTTCGCCGGGTAAGATCGGTCGGTGGTGAGGTACATTATTAATTGTGATCCAAATTATTTGTTCGTCATGCTCGTCGGGCCCTCTATCTTGGAGCAAATAAATCACTGTCCCATTTTGTAAGGGACTCCAACGGCATCCGTACTGTCGGTGTAGATCGGTCGAAGTTGGCTCTCAAGCGTTGAGATGAATTATCTTGTTTTCCTAATGAAATACCACTATGACATTCTGTGAGTGGCCCCAATAGCATCCTTACTGTTGGTTTAAATCGGTCAAAATCGGCTTTGAGCACCATTAAAAATCACGTTTTCCCAATGAAAAACCACAATCACACTTTGTGAGTGGCCCCAATAGCATCCTTACTGTTGGTTTAAATCGGTTCAAATCGGAAATCGGTACTAATTTCACTTAACAGCTTGTCGTTAACCAAAACGAACCCTGCTGCCACCCAATCCTGTTATCCAAAATCGCAGTGATTTCTTGTGGAAATGCAGTGGATTCCGCGGCTTCCAATAAAGCGAGTATCACGTCAACATTTTCCTACCCATTCCCTACTTGACCTGCATTCGGGCGAGGCCGGCGCCGGTATTGCCTTAGTTTGGGATCACCAGTTTTTACACATTGAAGATGTATGTTAGTCCCAAGCATCATCTGTTGGTTCTCTGTGTAATAACAGCTGATCTGGCAACAACGGAGTAGCAACCTCGGGCGGTCAATCATGCTCATGCTCATGCTCAAGCTGTCCGAAATCCAATTTCCGAGCTTGAGTTTTGGTGACGAAACTTTGCTTCAACGTTCTGTTTGGATGCTTACTGGCTCGATAAGAACGATATCCTGCTCGCAAACGAATTCCTCGAACGGTACTGCGAGAAGCAGCGTATTTTTGTGCGATTTCATTATCTGATAGTCCAGGGTTTGCTCTGACGGTTCTCAACACCTTCTGGTTCAGCTTGCGGTCATATGTTTCACTAGGACGCCTACCTTGAGGCACTCGATCCACGCTCTTTTGCTCCCCGAAACGTTTGAGCACATCATACACGGTTGATTTGGCGATTTTCAACGTTTTTGCGATTTTTATTGCGGACCACGTTGGATTATCAACGTGGGTGTGCAGAATTTTTTCTATCCTCTCGGCTTCCATCTGGAATAACTTTTGACTCACTGCACGAAACACCGTGAAATTAATACTACAAAAAGTGAGCGCCTAGGTCAACAAACCGCTGTAAAAGAATTCTTGCAGCGCACTTTCCGTGCCGCTGCAATACAATAAGTGATTCCGAATTCTAACTGGACAGAACTTTAAGCAAACTCTCTGAAAAAAATACAAAAGGAAATGTCAATGAATTCGAGTAAAAGCTGACTAAAAGTCAATAGGTACTTATGAAAAGACCTGTAATTCGTGATTCAATAGGTTTAAAATGTCTTTTAATAGTTGCTTGCAGTACCTTTATTGAAACATCAAAGTTACAGCATCAGATGGTTACATTTATTCGAACGAAACCTCGAACCTTCCTCTTTATGAAGCCCATCTGCGCCCGTAGAGTGGAAACGGACACGGAATCAGCGCATTTCTTCCATTTTGCCCGCATTTGCTGGATGTCCTTGACTGCCCTGCGCTTCGTCGAAGTCGCTGCTTTGACATTGCCCAGTATTTTTCGATTGCTCGAAATTCCGGGCATTTCGGAGGATTCAATAGCTTGGGGGAAAAAATCAATCTTGTTGGCAACATACCACTCCAGAACCACCTTGGAGTAGTGGCAGCTGGTCTGAAGATGGCTTTGCCCCTATGCTTGCGGATGAACGGCAATACACGCTATTTGAGGCATTCTTCGATGTTAACTTGAGATGTCATCGTCGAGGATGTGACGAATGGTTTCGTTTTTGAGCCACAACCGCAAATCGCTTGTCAAATCATGGTCTTCGTCGCGAACTTGTCGGCAAACACGAACTTGAATCTTCCCGGCACATCCCCACGTCCAGCCGCGATGTAAAACTTTTGACCGGGAAGCTGCTTAAAATAGAGTTTGACGTATGTTTCGTTATCGATCAAAGTGCAGCCCTTGTGTTTCGTCAAAACACCGTCGTACAAAAGCCTTGCACCCTTTTTGGCCACGGAATTCTGGTTCAAGAGCTGGTTCGGATGTTAACTGGCTTTGAACGACTTGTATCCTTCCCTGGCAAGGATGTTCCGCACCGTTTGAAAGTTGGCGTTGTACCTTCTGGCCACATATCGGATCGAAAGACCGGGGTTGGCATTAACGCACCTTAACACCTTGCTGCGCAGCTGACGATCCCTGGTTCCAGTGTTTTTGTAGATCACTTAGAGTCTAGGAATAACCCTCATATAACATCATCACAGTTACTGGTGGATCGAGGATGAATGAATAATCAAATAACTCGCTCACTATTCTATAACAGATCTCCGTATCAGAAAATGCTTCGGTTCATTCGGGATTGCTTGCTTTGATTTCCTCCTGCGAATGCGTTCGATGTAGATGGAAGAATTCGAGCAGTACGAGGCGAATATCAGTAACCTTGGTTACAAGCATTAAAATAAGCAATAGCCCTAGTGGTGGTTGCTTAACAAATTTTTGTTTAAAATTACATCTTCAAACAAGAAAAATTTTGAATTGACGTAATAGTCTCAAAATGTGTGGTTTCTGTTCTTAGAAAATATCAGCTGTCACCCATCGAACGTTATAATCTCTACTGCATTCAAACAAACCGAATCCGGTGCCTGCCACTCTTCAAACAACACAAATAAGAAAAAAAAGAAGCTTAATCCGATAAACAACACTCCAGCAAAGTGCCCCGCACTCAAATTCCATTACCCAGCCTCAACCATTCGCCACCCGACAGCTTAGGTTGTAAATCCTCGTCCATCTAATTGAGTTGAGCTTTAAACTGCCGTCTTCGAAACACCCCCGAACGAAACACACAAAGACAAGAATTAAATTAAAAGTTGTCTTAATTCGACCGGCGATAGCCGACCCGATTACGGCCTTGCCGCACCCTGTCATACAAACCGTGAAACAATCTCAACGCACTTAATCCTAAGATGGTGGGAACGGGGGGCCAGCACACCCTTAATACTACACATAGTACGCGCTGTGTCCGTCGTAGGGGTCCTTCTTGCCGAAGCAGGGCAGTAGCGATTGCAGCGTGTTCCGGAACGCTTCCCGAAAGTCCCGGTTGAAGTAAGCGTAGATGAGCGGATTAAGCGTCGAATTGAAGTATCCGATCCAGAAGAGCACCGTGATGACCACATCCGGACAGGGACATGCCTCGTCGCCGCAGAGGGTGGTGATGACGTACCTGCCGATGGATGGAAGAAAATTTAGGACAGTCTTTCGATTTGAGAAACAAACCTACTCACCAAAGGAAGAATGGCAGCCAGCAGAGCAGGAATACTCCCATAATAATTCCGAGCGTCCGGGCGGCTTTGTGCTCCGCTCGCCAGCCTTTAGATTGGCGCGTCGATGTGCCACCTGGACCAGCGCCACGTGAACGTTTGCACCGTTCGTTGGAAGTTTAATTAAATTTCGGGTTCCGGGTTTCATGGAGCAGAGTTCCGAGAAGAACAACGGCGGTCGTTCGAACGCGAGGGAATAAAGAGAAAAATGAAAGTTAATTAAGTGAAATGTTTTCTTTATGCTTGTGCCAATGTCCCATGGCCGAGTACGCTGTCAGATTTCTGTTTATAAATGTGCATGCAACGGGAAAGCTAATGTCAACTACTAAACTACCTAAAGCTAGACAATGATGCTATATTTTGGATTGTGTTTGTGACAATGGAACGAGTTGCGGAGAGATTCCGTGCTTTCCATGATATTGCCGAAGGAAAGACGTGTCCTGTTCTAGCGGGATTTTGTACTGAAGGGTGTGCATAAAAGCGGATGAAATAACAACATTTGGGATATATTTTAGCTTGACACCATAAAGCTTATCATCACAGTTTATACCTGTTAAGGTGGTTGAACATATTGTTTCTGTTCCACCCCACTCAATCGATTTCAAAAAAGGTGTTGTTTCCTTCTTAAAACCAATTTGAGCTCAATTGATTGCGAACTCAAACTGCACAAGCCCTTTGAAGTTTCCTTGGGAATTACTATGGGGAAACCACCATTATTGATCTCATCCTTCTAGCTCTAATGTATAATTGCAAACGAAAATGTTTGTTCACTGTACTTACGAGAAAATTATCCAGTTTCAGCTCAGAATGCAAAGAATGGAGATAAAAATCAAGTCTACAACTATAGGATAGTCAAAAAGTATTGAAAGTGAAAATGAAAGTACACTTATTTTTAGGAAAATCACTTTCATTGCTCAGTATAGTCTCTCATAAGATCAATACACTTGGTTCAACGATCTTCCAACTTTGTTGTCCCATCGCGGAAGTGACTTTCTGGAATTTTTTGAGGTGTGAGAACAGTCAGAAGTCCGAGGGGGCTGAATCTGGCAAATAGGGTGGATGCTGCAACAAATTGTACCCCAGTTCACTGATTTTCGCGATAGTTTTTTTGAGCTTCGTGAGCAGGTGCATTGTCTTGATGAAAAATAATTGTTTTTCATCTGCAAGCCGGGTCTTTTTTCACAAATTTTTTCATCCAATTGGTCCAAAAGGTCACAATAATAATCAGAGTTGATTGTCTTGCCAGTTAGGAGATAATCTATCAATAAAATTCTTTTTGCAAAAACTGACGCCAACACCTTCTTGGCCGATTTTTGGACACGAACTCGCTTCGGAGCTGAAGTGCCAGGTTCACACCACTCTTTAGCCTCTTGTTTTGATTCAGGATCATGGAGGTAGACCCAAGTCTCATCCATAGTGATGAATTGATGCAGAAAATCCTTTTTATCCCTTCGAAATTGCTTCAAATGTTACTCAGAAAGTCGCATTCGAACGTATTTTTGTTGCGTTGTTAGCAAATTGTGCGGCACCCATTGGGCACACAGTTTTTCTTTTTAAAAGCTCAATACTTCAACCAAAATATGCCATTTTGTTCCATGTGAGATGTCAGCTATCACATCCACAGTCGATCGACGAGTCGACGAGTCTTCCAAAACCATATCCTTTATTTTCACTATGATTTCTGGCGATGATACACTTTTTGGACGTCCGGTGCGTAGATCGACTTCAACGCCTGTACGGCCACACTTAAACTCCAAAACCCATCGGTGAACGGTTGGAAATGGAGAAGAAGACTCCTTTAATACTTTCACCATTTTTGCATTGATCTCAGTAGCCAAACCTTCCAAAACAAAAAAATTAATCACTGCACGATTTTGTTGTAAAATACACTGACACGTCAACTTCAAATGGTTTGCAAGCAAAGAATGAATTGATAGATCGAAATGTTTTTTTTTTATTACGTTCTTATGAAAGATACAATATTAAAATGGCGTAGAAATTTTGGTTTTTCTACTGATCCATAGATGTCCCTTTCAAAACTTTTTACAGAAAAAATACATTTACACCGTCTTCAACTCGAGGTTGAACATCGAACATATAATGAATTATAACGGACAACTTAACCTAACTAACCTTTTGACTAACCTAGTATGTCATGTAACGTTTGCATTAAAAAATGGACTTTTTTCGGGTGGTGATAAAAAAAAGATAAGACAGATATTTGCTTTTGATAAATATCCCATGGAAAGTAATTATTTAAACTTAATTCTACGCCCTAACCGGAACATTCGCCATGGCGGACGAAAACATGCGTCTAGGCATGTTTTTGAGTTCTTTCTTCGTTTTATTTATCAATTCTTCCTCAGTTTTCGCATCAAAATTGTTGGTTTAGATCTTACGCTTCAGTTTGGCCCAGAAATTCTCGATGGGACGCAGCTGGGGGACGTTGGGCAGGTTTGCCGACTTGGGTACCACATCGATATTCAGCCGCTTCATCTCCCCCAACGATCGCTTCGAGTAGTGGGCCGACGCCAGATCCGGTCAGAACACCGCGTCTTCGCCCTTATGGTATTTCTTAGAGGTTCCAACCCGGGATATCCCGGGACAAAAAATCCCGGGATCTTGAAAAATTCGGGATTTCCCGAATCCCGGGATAAGATTTTTCACCGTCCCGAAAATCCCGGGACACATTTCTTACATATTTTTTGGCTTGATACTTCCCAATAAATTTCAGTGTACCGTTTACGCGCGTTCAATATAACCCATACAACGCCAACATACATATTTACTGTACATACATCGATGGTATACATCATTAATGAAAATGCATCATTCCTTTTGTGTTGGTTCAGTGGGCATTCGCATTTTTGCCCACACATTTAACACACACACACACGCGCGCGCGCGCCAATACAACGCAAGCTGTCATTTCCGTTCAAAACATTGTTTTCATTCACTGATTACTGCTTCTGTGTTCATTGAATAATTTCGGATTGCCGTTACATCAAAGTAAGAAGAAAATTTGTGCTAATGTAGCCTTACATCCAATTATTTTAAAGGCATGGCTGAAATCTGGAAACACTTCGATAGAATTGCGGATGACAAGGAAAAAGCACGATGTCGAAAGTGCGAGCAAATTTTGTCGTGCAAGGGCTCTTCGACCAGTGGCTTGCTCCGGCACATGAAGAACAAACACGACATGGATTCCAAACCCCCCACAAATCCTAGTGAGTCTGCTGCGAAAGTTAAATCATCCACACCGAATGTCGAGTATCGATGCTCAAGTTCGTTAAAGTCAGTCACTGGCGGAAATTGTAGCTCGGCTGGCCGCAGAGTACGGATTTTCGATCAATGCAATCACCAACAGCAAGTTCATCAGACAATCGATCGCAGATCGTGGATATTCTCTCCCAACGTCGAGTACATCCGTCATGAAGCTGGTCGCCGAATACTATGGATACGCTCAGCAGCAAACGCGGAATGAAATAGTGAAGCGTATCGATAGCGGTGAACTGGTAAGTCTCACTTTGGACGAGTGGACAAGTCTAAGCAACAAGCGCTACTTAAACGTGAATGCCCATTTCGCTGACGGATCATTCTACAACGTGGGTCTCAGCAAAATTCGTGGATCAAGGTTTTGGAAATGGTCAAGGATATGGTCCGGAAATTCGGTATTAAGGATGAAAACATTGTAGCATCAACGACTGACGGAGCTCGAGTGATCAAGAAGTTTGGAAGATTGTCGGATTACCTTCATAAGCAGTGTTACAACCATGCGATTCACTTGGGGGTTTGTGATGTCCTGTACAAGGATCAGCCACCGGTACCAATTGAAAATGAGGATTCAGATAGCGACGATTCGGATAGTGATAACTACGATGATGAAGTTGGTTCTTCGGGTAAATATATTGGAATGTTCATGTTCATATTAAAGAAAACAGCTAATTTAGTTCAATTATAGACTTGAACACCACGCGATTTGGAGAGTCTCTGGAACATATTCGAAGAGTCGTGAAATTTTTTCGAAAATCGCCTGTTAAGAATGCATTGCTCCAAGAAAAAATCACGAAAATGTTACATAAACCACTTCAACTGCGTGTGGACGTCTAAACTCGTTGGAACTCGACTGAAACGATGCTGGAGCACTTCATTCGCGGTTTTGATTGCATCAAAGAGACACTTTCCGAAATAGGCCTTTCAGGTCTTATGTTGGACAGTGATTTCGAGGTTGCAAAAAATCTTCAGGAAGCTCTTCAGCCAATCAGACTCGCTTCGGAAGCATTGGGAAGACGAGATGCTACATTGCTGTCTGCGGATGGCAGCTTGAGTTTATTGTATTCGAAGCTTAAGAAAAGTAACTCCAAAGATAGAAACGACCTCTTCGATGCAATCACGAAAAGAATCAACGAACGGTGCCAAAAGGAAATAATAACAGCGCTGAAGTTCCTTCAAGGTCTTTCGTTGTCAACGCAAGTGCCAGCAGAACTGGAAAGCTCATCGAAAACGCAAATGATTAAGTTCATCAAGGAACTGGGAGTTCGATTGTTGCAAGACTGCCAAAGACAGACCGATGATGATGCTGCCGAGTTGAATGCTGGATTGTCCTGTATGCATGACGATTCAGGATCGACACCATCGAGCATGCGTGAAGAACTGGAATCGGCTATAAAAGAATATGCCAACCCGTCCCAGACTGATTCGGCAATGATTGATTTTTCAAACGTAATTGCGAAAGAGCTGTCACTTTTTGAGCTACATGGTAAATTGAGCCCGAATCTTGAAATCATTTTCGGCGGCTTAATATCAATCAAACCGACGTCAACCGATAGCGAGCGCATCTTTTCGAACCCCGGAAATATCTGCTCTAAAAAGCGAACCTCACTGTCCGATGAAAGCATTAATAACATTTGCTTCTTGAAGTCGTATTTTCAGAGAACGAATTCAAATTGATAAGACCAGTTATTTGATTTGAACCATTGATTTTTTTATTGATGAATAAACATGTGCCTTACCACGAAATTGCGTTTTTAAGCACATTGAAAAATTTCCCGGGATCCCAGGATCCCGGGATTTCCCGGGAAAAGCAGCACATTTTATCCCGAATCCCGAGACAAGCAAATTGGTCGGGAAACGGAACCCCTAGTATTTCTTGATGATCGACGCAACTTCCGGCAGGTATTTCGTACTATAAATTTCCCCGTTCACGGCCAGTCCGGAGCGAAAGAAGAGCGGCTTTGACATCCCCTTCTCGCTGATTGTCAGCCACAGCAGCACCTTCTTGGGGAACTTGGTGCGTCAAATGAACTTCACCTCGGAGCTCTCTTCCTTCACCACCGCCACGTCGCGAATTTCCGGGAAAATCGAGTTGACCATCTTATTCAGCCGCTGCCGCTGCGTCATTGCCTGCAGCTTCGAAATCAGTGGACATATATGTTCATGTTCGCCAGGTACTTTTTCACTGTTTTGCCGGTTGAACCGACCTCCCGGCCAAACGCACACAGCGATGTAGCCACTTCTCCCTCGGTCTTCCTAATCAGCATCCTTTGAAGCTTCTTGTCGCTCAGGGTCGTCGGTCGTCCGGAACCGGGCTCTCATTCGATGCTCTGATTGTTGTCTAATAGTGCCAAGATGTTGTAGATGCCGGAACGGGCGTATTCGGCGTCCACAAAGTGCCGCACGATGTCCGTTTTCGACGCAGCGGGGTGCAGTTTTTCGAACGCGCACACTTCTGAACGGAGTTGCCTCACTTTTTTTTGCCATTACGGTTAGAGTTCGACTGATAGAGCTGTCAAATTTTATCTGCTGACTCATAGGTTACTATGATTGATGCTGCATGGGTAGTTTCGTCAGTGCGGGTGAAGGTAAACCCAAGAAAAATCGGCAATTTTTGCCCATTTTTTTAATGCAAACGTTAGCACGCAAACAGTGTTGCCCTTAAGTCGGTAGATTATTATTATTAGACAGTTATTGCTATAGAAATCAATAAATACTTATTAACTTCACGCTAAAGCTTTAAAAAAAGTTAAAGCTGCATTAATTTTAAGTAAGATCAGCAATCAAACATTGTCATTTACTATTATACAGAAGAGTTGGAAGGATGAGAAAAATAAGTTTGGGTTTCCTACAGTTAATGATTGTACTCGATAAAAATGTAACACTTTTTTTTGTGTATAACTATTTATTGCATGAGTAAAAATTGCTGAAATTATAGGTAAAACCAGTTTAGTGTGTAATGTTTACATGTGCAAAATGTCTTCCAGGCAAGAAGTGCTTCGACTAAAAATGATGGGCGCGGTCGTGGAAAATTCAAGCCAGTCCCACAGGTGGATCGCGAAACAGTTGGTGATTCGACAATTCGATCGTGTCCCGTTTGGTGAAATCGTTCAAGGAGACCCAGATGACCCAGTGGCGAGCTGGCAGCGGATGACAAGCAAAGATTACTGAACCCGTGAACGCAAGGAAGGTGAGGGATTACTTCAAGCGCCATCCGAACTATTCGATTCGCGACGTGGCCAAGAAGGTCAATTCTGTAGTCAATGTAGTCGGCCAGACTTCATGTCTTCAAGGTAAGAAAGGCGCCTTACCGAACCAATACACAGAATACAGTGGCCAAATCCCGCGATTGGTTGGTGCAGCCGAAATGCATCGTAATGGACGACGAGACGTACATTAAAGCGGGCGTCAAGCAGATCCCTAGCCTGGAGTTTTTCGTTAGCAAGTACCGCCTAGATGTTCCGGTAAAGTTACGGAAGAAGAAGGTCGACAAATTTGCCAAGAAGTACTTGGTGTGACAGGCGATTGTGGGCGGCGGCAAATTCAGCAAGCCGTATATAACGACCGGCATCATCAATGGCCAAATATATAGAGAAGAATGCCGACAGAATGCCTCCAGAAGCGGTCCCATGATTGTGACACTCTGTTTTGGCCGGATCTGACATCGAGCCATAACGCGAAACCGGTGATGGAGTGGTACGAAGCAAATGATGTTGTTTTTGTGCCAAAGGAGGCAAATTCGCCAAACTTTTCAGAACTTCACCCAATAGAAAAATTCTGTGTTTATGTGTTTATAAAAAAAAATCCGACTTAAAATGAATTTTTGGTGATCATTTTTGTCTGTTGCATTATGTTTTCATATTTTGACGTGTTTTGAAGCAACCTGGTGCATTTGTACACGTGATCGCGTTTGATTCAGTTGGAGAACTTAGTGATTTCGAAAGCAATTCCCTGGTGTATCCGAAAATTGGTGGTTCGTGATATGCAAAACGGCGAATCGCACCGGACTATCGCTAGGAAGTACAGTATTAGCAAGGCAGCGGTTGGGAAAATTATACTGAAACAAAAAACGTTCGGATCAGTGGTGAATCGCCCAGGCAGAGGCAGGAAGACCACCAAGATCATACGCGAAGTCAAGAAAAACCCAAAAGTAACTGTCCGTGAGATCCAGGACAGCCTTCAGCTATCAGTTTCTGGTCGAACTGTTCGTCGCCGTCTTGTAGCTTAGGGGCTGATTAACAAAGTTGCCCGGAAGCACCCATTTATCAGCAAGGCAAGCAAAGCAAAACAGCTCAGGTTTGCTATTGAGCATGCTGATAAGCCCGTAGAGTTCTGGGAAACGGTTCTCTGGACAGACGAATCAAAATCCGAGCTTTTTAATCGAAAGCGGCGGGTTCTTGTGTGGTGCAGATCGGGTGAGGAGCTTCAGGAGCGCCACACCTAAGGCAGTATGGAGGAGGGAATGTGATGGTCTTGGGGTGGTTTTTCGTGGAGTGGAGTGGGTAGCCTCGTGAAAATCGACGGGATAATGACGGCAGATTCCTACATCAACATCCTGCGAGAAAATCTGGAGGTTTCGCTGATCCAGACAGGTCTAGAAGAGAAGTTCGTATACCAGCAGGACAATGACCCGAAGCATGCTGCCAAGAAGACCAAGTCTTTCTTCCGGTCTTGTCGGATCAAACCGCTGGAATGGCTTTCACAAAGCCCGGACCTAAACCTCATCGAGAATTTGTAGGCGATTCTAGATGCCAGGGTTGAAAAAAACTGTTATTACCAATAAATTCAACTATTTTGAAGCCCTGAAGCGCGCCTGGAAAAAGCTTGATCCACAGCACCTAAGGAACCGGAAGGGCAAAGGAGGACACATAAATTATTAACATGCTTTTCTTTTGCTTAAAATTATCTTCCCAGGAGCCAAAATAAAGTGGGCACTTTTTTTTTGTTTTTTTTTTCTACACGAATTGATTTTTGTTTTCTTCTAGTCGAACTCTTTTTTATAATGATTATTCCATAATTGAAACGTGAAAAGAATATGAAAAATAAGATATCAAAAAATATTACAGTGTGTTTACTGTAATTTGAATCAAATATATGAGAGGAATTAAAAAATGATGAGGTGGGCACTTTATTTTACCTATCAGTGTATTGAACTCATTAATGTTTTTTGGCACCACTGCTGTGTTTTGTTAGTGATCTGTTTTGCTGCGTCAACGTTTTGATTTATCAATTCACCCGTAAAAACCGCCTGGAAAATATCCCAAACTGCACCATCGTCATCAATTCCACCACCCGCATCGCCACCAATATTACGACCAAATCAGTCAGGTAGGATTATTTTTGCGAAAATTGTGAGCCGGCCCGAGAGTGGTCCGAGAAAAGCTCGCTGCCATTGCTCACAAAATAAATCCCACCTCGCCGCTCTTCTCTTGAACTGTTGCTGGCGTAAACGCTTACACACATCACGCCACAGCTTCTGCGGTTTTATTTGCAACGAGTCTTCATCACCGTATTAGCAGTGCGTCAGTGTGCGTGAGTAACTGGTAACGAATCAATGACGTTTTTACAAGGTCCGGGCCACCAGGCTTAACGGTATTCGTGAGATGTGGAAATGTATAGTGGTATTTGTGTTTCCTCACAATGTTTATCAAGCAGTTATAAAATGATACACAAATTTTGACCTAAAAATTGAATAGAGAGTGTCGTAAATCATCAAATTCAGAGTCTTCTGCATCATATCAAAGTTGTCCGCATTATCAAAGATACCCCGTCTTACGATATTTCAAGAGTTTAAATGGATAAGTTTTTGAAAATGGGCATTTTCTACGTGACGCACGTTATGGATCAGTTTCTTAAAAACATTTGGTTGCATTTCGTAACGAATAAAAACATTGCACATTAATTCACTTGCGAGTTAATCATATGGTATCAAGAAGGATGAACTGCAACCGTGGCGCCAAAATTCTCAATTATTTTTTTGAATCATTTTTTTGCTCGCATAAATGTCCCTTGAGGTTATAAGGTTATTAAACTACTTTAAAATCTCCTCAAATGTGTTTGTCAATCGAACATCAATCTGCGCCCCGTCAAACAACATGCAACATCGACCTGGCAGCGGATGAAACCCCGTTCTTAGCTCAACCCGCCTAATGGTTGCAGCTCATTTACTATCCATTTTACAGCTAAGTCTTATTTGCAAACTGCTTTCACCGGTAAGTGTATTTTAATGGGGCACGACATCTGCTCCGACGACGACGACGAGGACGACGACAAGGACGAACACAGCGACGTCCTTATGTGGGGTGCATAAATTTCCCTTCGCCTTTGTTCAACGCAGCATCCGTTATTCCCGGGTCCTAAGTAAATGAAAGATAGGACTTTGTTTCCAAAGCAAAGTGCACTGTGGATGAGTATAGCAAAAACCGATTAAAAGGTCGCTGGTAATAAGATTGTCAGTGATAAATATTAATGACATGGTTCTCCGCGGCCTTCGCGCGTTTGCTTCGGCTCTATTTAAAGGTATGATCTCGAGCCAGGTTCAGCTACATGGCTTCAGAATGTTGCAACATGTTCGTGTTTTAAGTTGATACCAGGTGATTTACCAGCTATGGTGAGATTGACTCGAAAAAGGGGTTGAAAGTTGAAAGGCATCTGCAGGCGCATCTGGTTGCAACAGAGTGGTGCTGCGGGTTGAATGGCTGTTTGAAAGAAACCGGGAGATCGCCGCTGAAAGTGTTTTGGATTTATTCTATGAAACATGTGGACCTGCACTTGACCATTTTTCATTTGCAGGTTTGCAACCAGCAGTCCAGTTACATGATGAGCATTTTTTTGAAAATGTATGGCTTGCGTGTAGCAGATAGTGTTCAGGTTCGTTCTTGGTTTGAACAGTTTTACCCTTCTTAGTTTTTCTTCTAAAAGCTGGTTGCACTTAAACCGGGTGAGGTAGCTCATCGAATCTTCCGGTCCACCTCTAAGCATCTTGCTATGAGATACCAGGTGGTAAGACACCAATTGCCTGTCGATCTGCCAAATGTGGAAGACGTCTGTTTCTAGTTATCTCAAATTATAATATTGGTAGAGCGGATAGGATAGGATTGGTTGGTACTAAACCGCTATAAGCTTGCATTCTAATAGAAGCATAAAGTTTACAGAAGGCACAAAATGTTTGTTGCAAAGGCGGCCACAAGAGCTAGGCCCCGTAGAAAAGTAGGAGGAAGAAACATCAGGCGGGATCATCATATGACAGGAGACGACGGAAATAAGTGTCCTCGGCAGGAGGTGACAAAAAGAAGAAGAAGAAAAAAGACAGAAAGTAAAGTCACGATTTGTGAACGATACACATTAATTGAGTGAATTCTTAGCTAATATCCGAAACTTAATACTTAGCTACTGATCTAAAGCTAAAATATACTAAGGTTAGAGACTATCATATACTATAACTTATATACAAGACTCTCAAATGTATTATAATGAAATCTTAAGCTAAGTTACACGTTGAGTGAAATTCGACAGAGGTTAGATAGGATTACTATCTAGGAATTACTGTGCAGGTTGGCCTTGCTGACCTACAGAGGGTTATAAAAGAACCAATTTAAAATCCTTTGGTAAGAACCTATGTATACTAAACCTATGATTATTACCAAATACTTATTTATTAGTGATAGAGAGTGGGTGATTCGGCAACCACAGAAGGATCTGTCAGAAACGAGACCAGATATAAAGTTCTGTTCAGTAAGAATCCGGAATCACTTATTGTGTTGCAGCGGCACGGAAAGTGACCGCTGCAAGAATTCTTTTATAGCTGTTTGTTGACCTAGGCGCTAACTTTTTGTGGTATAAATTTAACGGTGTTTTGTGCAGTGAATCAAAATTTATTCCAGATGGAAGCCGAGAGGAGAGAGAAAATTCTGCACACTCACGTTGATAATCCAACGTGGTCCGCAATAAAAATCGCAAAAACGTTGAAAGTCGCCAAATCAACCGGGAATGATGTGCTCAAACGTTTCAGGGAGCGAAAGAGCGTGGATCGAGTGCCTCAAGGTAAGCGTCGTGGTGGAACATATGACCGCAAGCTGAACCAGAAGGTGCTGAGACCCGTCAGAGAAAACCCTGGACTGTCAGATAATAAAATCGCACAAAAATACGCGGCTGCTCGCAGTACCGTTCGAAGAATTCGTTTGCGAGCAGCATATCATTCTTATCGAGCCAGCAAGCAACCAAACAGAACGTTGAAGCAAAGTTTCGTCACCAAAACTCGAGCTCGGAAATTGTACCAGCAGGTCTT
This sequence comes from Aedes koreicus, assembly GCA_024533555.2. Taxonomy (NCBI): domain Eukaryota; kingdom Metazoa; phylum Arthropoda; class Insecta; order Diptera; family Culicidae; genus Aedes; species Aedes koreicus. Next base: position 56,299 of record JAHHFK020002330.1, on the reverse strand, counting down.
GACGAAGTACCAAGGATGCCTGCTCATCGACGATGAAACCTACGTCAAAATGGATTTCGGACAGCTTTCTGGCCAAAAATTCTACATGGCGACGAGCACAAGGAGATGTTCCTGCGAAGTTTAAGTTTGCTTTAATGGACAAATTTTCCAAAAAAAACCGGCGATTTATGCAGATGCGGAGCAAAGACCAAAGTGTTCGTGACAAATAAGACGATGGGCTCGAAGCTGTACTAGGAAGAATGCCTCAAAAACCGCGTACTACCTTTCATTAAAGCCCACAAAGGTCCCGTGACGTTCGGCCAGATTTGGCGAGTTGCCACTACAGCCGGGAAGTCATCCAGTGGTACCACGATAATAAAGTAGACCTCGAGAGATTTTGGGCAGTAATGAAGCGGAAGCTTAAGAAAAGTGGAAAAACGGCTAGGGACGCAACTCAGATGACCAAAATGTGGAACAAATGTGCCAAGGAAGTTGAATCCGGAGGTGTGCAGCGTTTGATGGGAGGAGTAAAGAAGAAAGTGCGAATTTTCATTAGAAACGAAGAGAAATGTTTTGTTTTGATATTTTTTTCTTTAAGTACATTGAATTACCTTTGTTTTGATGTTTTAAACTTATTTGTACGACAATCTGTTACCGAGATACAGATGATTGTATTATTCTGGATTCTAAATGGACATAGCTTTAGAGATTCCAAAAATTGGGATTTTTTGGGGTAGTTTACACGTGGAAAAAATCAAAGTTGTTTTCTTCCTGGGAGGTATTTTTTTGTTGTAAAATAAAAAAAGGATGAAAAAACCGGTTTTCCTTCCTCTTTTTTTGTTTTTTGCGGCCGAGAACAAAACTCTTACAAGGTGAACTTTTTCCACCACTTTCTTCATTAATTTTAATAAGTTAATTAACATAGCTTGTTGCAGTTATCGGTTCCAGTAGAAAAAAATTTAAAAAAATGAAGTAAAACAAATTAAAAGTTTACGAAAAATAAAGAGTTTGCGTCGTGCATCGGCTGTGAACGGTTGTGTCGATGCATTATTGCACAATATTATTGTTTGGTGACGCGAGTGACCGAGTGAGCACAGAAAAAAACAACAACAAGGTACAGCCCAATTGGGTTGTTCAAAATGATTACCTAGAACTACGCTACTAAATGTAAGCCATTTTGATTGTACAATGCAATCTTTGAATTAATATACTTTTTAAGACAAGGCTTAACATTTAAGAATTCATCAATAGTATTAGACCCGAAATCAATAATGTCCTCCAATGGTATCGATGCGTAGAAATATTTCGGATCGATTGGTGCAAATGTTTTGAAAATCTATGGAGAAACGACTGAAATGTTAACGCTCAAAACTTGTAAAATTGCAACCCAGTATTAAAAAATAAACAAAGAGGTAGTCCTACGTCAAAACCAAAAGGCTGCTTCCCGGTGAGATGTGTTGGTTTGCTGGGTGTGGTGGGCTGGTGGTGGGGATCATAATTAATTTTGATCCATATTACTCGGTCGCCATACTTACTCGCCGGGCCACCATATGTTGGAACAAGTGACAAGTGTGCCATTTTGTGAGTGGCTCCAGTGACATCCGTACTGTTGGTGTGAATTGGATGTCGGATATGAACTATTACCTTGTTTGTTTTGCATATTTACTGTTGCTATAATTTCGTTAAGAGCGGAAATCGGAATTATATAAATATTTCACCAGATAAGGAGTGTATCGAAAATAAGCTATCCACAAACTTTCATTCGAATTATGTTGAAAACCGATATTTTATTCATACAAAAAAATTATCCTTTATTGTACGAGGTTAAGCTTGAACATAATGAAGACCGGATGAAATTTAAGTTATTCCTTCACGAATTTTCGAACTTTGGATCGAATGCTCTTCATCAAGTTCCGGACAAGTGTTGCATCGCATTTCTTGGACGCTTGAGCCCAAATTTTTTTGAGCTCCTGCATGTTCCCAGCTGCCTTACCAGTCTTCTTGAAGACCCTCTTCACGATTGCCCAGTAACGTTCGATAGGTCGAAGCTGAGGGCAATTTGGTGGATTGATATTTTTCTCAACGAAATCTATACCCTTTTCCGCAAGCCAATTGAGAGTGGTTTTGGCATAGTGAGCCGACGCTGAATCCGGCCAAAACAGTGGAGGTGTACTATGCTTCTTATATAAAGGCAACAATCTCTTCTGGAGACACTCAGATCGATAGATTTCCGCATTTATAGTTCCGGTAGTGTAAAAAATGGTTGACTTCAAACCACAGGAACATATTGCTTGCCATACCAGTACCTTTCGACCGAATTTCTCCACTTGAATCGACCTGTCCGCATCGCTCACATCCTCCCCAACGACGGCAGTAAAGTATTGTGGACCTGGAAGTGTTTTTGAGTCCTCCTTTACATAGGTCTCATCGTCCATCAAAACGCATGCATCCGGACGCTGCAAAAGACGCGAATACAATTTCCGGGCCCTTGTTGCTGCTCGCTTCTTCTGTTCTGCACTTTGTTTCGAGATTTTCTGCTTCTTGTAGGTCTTCAGGTGGTTTCGCCTCTTGATACGCTGGATCATTCCGACACTCGTTCCTGCTTTGTTGGCCAAATCTCGTATTGACATTGATTTGTTCTTCATGATTAGAGATACCACTTTCTGCTCCAGTTTCGGGTTGGAAGAACCGGGTTTTCTGCCTCTTCCTGGTAGCTCATCCAAAGAATAGTGTTTCCCAAACTTATTAATGATGGTTTTAACACTCGCATGATGAATTCCAAACCGCTTCGCCAATTTTCGCATAGTAATACCCTTCTCACTTAGCCATGTGTCCAGAACCTTAATTTTCACTTCCTTTTCAATACGCGACATTTTGAAAAGGCAGAATTTGAACAGCACAAACAAGTAAACAAAAGAAAGCTGACAGTCAAACGCACAGCATGCAGTATTCAGAGCATAAAAAACCATCACAAATACATGCGTACAACGCAAATGTATGTGGATAGCTTATATTCGATACACTCCTTAGCTTATCGTTTTTCAAAACGAACCCAGCTGCCACCCGATCCTGTTATGCATCATCCCAGTGCTTTCTCGTGGAAGTGCAGAAGACTCCTTGGCTTCCAATAAAGCGACTATAACGTCAACATAATCTTACGCTTTCTTATTTGACCTGCATTCGGGCGGGGCTGGCGCGGGTTTTGCCTTAGTTTGGGATACCTTTGGGATTAAGGATGTATGTTAGTCCCAAGCATCATCTTTTGGTTCTCTGTGTAATAACAGCTGATCTGGCAAAAAGGGAGTAGCTACCTCGGACGGTCAATCAATACATAGTTAATATGATACCAGAGTCATCTCGTAATACGCAGTAATAATTGTGTGTGTGTGTGTGTGTCCAATCTAACACCCATCGGCCGGCAATGGTATTATGGAAGAAATCTGTTTACAACAATCATTCAAGTGACCATTGGAAGCAGCTTTAATCCGGGAGCTAGAAAGTGATAGCTCTACTGCAGATCCAGCAACCCATTTCAGAATGTCTGGAGTCACGCCCATTCCGAGGTTACTTTCACATACAATAAGCCCCGCATGTAAACATTACCGATATCTTTTGTATAAGGGCACTGCAACACACTTCCAGATTTGGAAATTTTAAATTTCCAAACCAGGCACGTATGTAGTATTATTTGAAAAAAAGATTATTGTTATATAGTTATAATTAGATAGATCTCACCCTTGGCCGCATCCTTCATCACACTATCTTGTTCATTCATAAAAATAAAAATTTTCGACGTTGATTCGTAATTAATTTCATGCACTCAAGCGCAAAAATTAAGGTTTCTAAACAGCCCACTAGATATGCAACCTGCATAACAAAACTCTGTGGTGAATGCACCTTAAATTATGTGCAAGCTTTACACCCGCCCATGTGCGTTGTTTTCGTTTGCCGCTTCTGACCAGCAAACGGCCGGTCTCCACATTGCACTAGTCTTCTTTTTTTTCACTCCACACTCTGCTGATAATGCAAATCCCCGCTATGAGGCGACTCTATATCGAGCTTCAAAACTGCTAATAATCATCGATTCACTCGCGACAAAGCGGGAAAACACTCTAAACTAATAAATTATGCCCGGGTGTCACTATATTACCACTAATAACCAAAACTAAGCTGATGTAACTCTTCTTCTGGGTGCGGGGGCGAAGCACAAAAACAAAACAAAAAACGGGGAAATACTACCGACACTCACACATTTTGATAGGCAATCGATTGTATTCGCGACGGCTTACACAATGCACACGGAGATTATATGATTTCACTGTTAGTTCAAGTTAAATTCGAAATATTGTTTGATTTTTTCGCGAAAACGACGCAGCAAAAACAAAACACGTCAGTTTCGAAGCACGGCTTGCTGCGATCTCGTAATACGCAGTAATAATTGGAACTAAAAAGATCGCCCGTTCCGTCGATAATGGGGGGTCGAGCTTTCCGGGTGCTCGCCCGAGCGCCCTCGAAACGTTGCGACACTGCTTAGCTTTTCGGCCTGTAACTTTGGAACGGAGTGTCTCATGAACTTTGGGTTAAGTTTACGATAAAGTAAAGGGTGTACCGATTCAAATCCGTACACACTCAAATTGCTCTAACATTTGATCCGTTGGGTAAAATGGATCGACATTTTGCGTAGACATAGTTTAATGTGTATTGTTTACACTCTGTGAATTGATTTCATCAGGTGTGCAAAATTTCTCGAAATGGCGACGAAAGAACAGTGCGTGCGCGAAGTTTTGCTCGAGTACTACGAGAATAAGGATCTGTCGCATCGTGCCATCGAGAAAAAAATTGAGAATCGCGAATTCCACGGTGTCTGTTATTATAAAACTATTCTAAAAACGTATGACTGTTGATCGGAAGTGAAGTTTCGGAAAAAAAAAAGCCGAACGCCTCAGTTCGAGATGTGGCTTAAAAGTTGCATGTGAGCAAGAATTTCGTGCAGAATACCAAAACTCGAGCTGGAATACGTACGTTTAAGTTTCAGAAGTCCCCAAACCATGACGAGAAACAGAATACGGTCGCAAAGAGCCGTGCACGGAAGTTGTACAACCAGAAGTTAACGAAACCACACCGCTGCGTAATGGATGACTAGATATATGTGAAGGCGGATTTCAACCATATTCCAGGGAACCTGTAAGTGACTGCCATGGATAAGTATGATGTTACCGAGAACCTCCGGACACAGAAGATGTCGAAGTTCACCAAGAAGTTCTTAATTTGGCAAGCGGTTTGTACTTGTGGAAAGCGGAGTACGCCTTTCGTTACCGCAAGCACCATGAATGGACAGGGGTGTTTGGAAGAATGTCTCCAAAAGCGGCTTCTCCCTCTCCTGAAGGCTCACGACGGTTCGACGATCTTCTGGCCAGATTTGGCATCATGCCACTACACGAAGGACGCGCTAGAGTGGTATTAGGCGACTGATTTTGGTTTCATGCCGAAAGATCTAAACCCCTCAAATACTCCGGAATTGCGCCCAATAGAAATATACTGGGCCATTGTGAAGGAGCGCTTTCTAAAACTTCTAACCGCAAGTACCTAAAGGGGGGATGAAGAATGTAGAAGAAATGAAGAAAGCATGGGTTAATATGCAAAAACCCCCCCGGCGGCCAGACCCAAGCCTTGGGCGCCAAACCCCCCGCAAAAAAAAAAAAAAAAAAAAAAAAAAAAAAATACAAAAATAATTTTATTGTTTTCTCCCCCCCCCCCAAAAATATAAAAAAAAAATAAAAAAAACCCAATCTAAGAAAAAAAATTTTTGGGGGGGAGTTTAAACAAAACAATTTTTTTACACCCCAAAAAAAAAAAAAAAAAAAACAAGTTTTTGAAACTTGGGTAGTGTCCCAAGTAACAATTTTAGTTTTATTCCAGCCGTATAGCACCTCTCCCGGCTTTGTTGATAAAACTACAATCAAAACTGTTTTGTCTATCAACACATCCTCTATGCTTCTTTAAAGCCGAAATTTGTACAAAATGGCCCACTCTATAGACGGTTGTGAAAACAAGTTAATAAAACCTTTAAAAGAACATATAGATTTTGAGAATGTTCTAGTGAAAGATGTTATGACCACTTGAGAACCTCCATAAAACCTATTGGCCGCCATGAAAACCAGAATGTGGCCAAATGGCCACAGCTGTCAAACTTCACTGTGAAATCGAGGTTGGTTTTTGTTGTTCTGCTTTGTTCGATTCTCTACCTTTCTGATTCATTTAGCTGTAAAAAAAAAGGTGTAATGTCGCGGGACATTTTGTTTGACGGCTAAATATCCAAAACAAATTGTATTTTCTACAGATTATATGCACATTTATTTTTATGGTGAATATTGGCACGATAAGAGCCGAAAATTAATGCGCCTCGGAAATTTTGCGAATTTACAACAACATAAATCAAATTAAAACAAATACATTCGATAAATTAATCATAAATTTCCTGAAAAGTGCTTGGAATTGGATGAGATTATCTAAAAGAATGCCAAAATTAGTCTTCGATCTTCAGTTTATTTGCACACCATTGAAAATTTGATGCATTTATTTTTCCACATTTCATTTTTTTCCTATATTTCAATATGGCGATTGGAAAAAAATCACAGTTTTTCCATAAAGCCAATTTTTTTTCGCAATGACTATTATAAAACTATTTGGTCTTATGGTGACTTCCTTTAATGCCGATTTGCCGTTTAATGCATTTACTGGAGACAAAATGGTCTTAAAATGCTCTTTCAACTGACCATAACAAGATAATATCAGTGAGTCCTAAAACGGCATTTTAAAGTAGCATTTTACGAGTTCATAAAGCCGAAATAAAACCTTTTAAAGGTGTAAAAGCAATTTGAGAAACAAGGTTTTAAGATCGTTGTAAACAAGCTGTGTAGGTTCTCATAAACCTGACTAAAATATGAAACCTATTGGCACCACTTGGTGCCATAATAAAACCAAATTGATTTCAAGTGGCTTTCATGAAACTTTAATAAAACTTAATAAAACTGGATGGTGTTGGCAATGTTACTTGGCAAAAAATAACCCCCACCCCACACCCCACAACACCCCAACCACAAAAAAAAACCACCACAAACCCACAGGGCACAACACGACACCCAAAAAAACCTCATTCTCTATAAATAAAATTTTCTCTTTCCCGTTTTTCTTTCCGTTTTCCCGTTTTTTTTTTTCCTGTCCAACTCTTGCCCCTATGGTTTTCCACTTTTTATAGCCGTGACACCCCCCACCTTCCCCCCCCCCCCCCAAACCCCCAAGCCCACCCCCCACCCCCCTCGCCCCCGCGCCCCCTTATAATATTTTTTCTGAGATACCCCCGCCCCCCCCCCAAATTATTTCTCTATTGTATGTATGTATGTATGGTAGCCACCATCCCTTCATGCCCTTGGCTTGGATGCAGCTCCACTTAATAGCAAGATCAAATTGAGCCACCGATCTGAATTCACAATATCGCTGTATGAAGGGCCAAAAACGGAGGGGTGGACCCGTAAGCAGAGACACTCACGCGAAATCCACGGGAAATTAAAAATCTCCTTCCAACGATACGATCCAACAATTCGAATAACCCAATTCGCAATACTTATTAAGCTTTCTACAGGATGGCTTGTTAAGAAGGGCGCGTCACTCTCACTGAAACTGTTGGAGTAGAATTCGCAGCATCACAATCGAATCGGTAGGATAAAGAAAATGATAATGCTCGTTCCCTCCTAGACTCAGGCAGTCAATCAAACCATCGTCCAATTTCAGCTTGAATGATACCCTGATGCTCCTTCCCAACCCAGTATTTATTATATATAATGTACATAATATGTCATAATATGCAATAAATGTAGTATGTAATAGAGCAATGAAATATACTATAATATTTAATTAAAATATGCCATGGTTGGAATTCGTCATCCTGTAATTTAAATATGGTTATAAATAAAATAATATGATGAAATAGTTAAAATTGTAATAATAGGCATATGATAATCATATGCAGCTTGGTGCATCTTTACAGCTCAATCAGTGGCAGATGAATATAACTCTGGAATGTGAAGGTCTTATTGCAACTAAATAAAATATAAACCATTTAATTATACATGAATCAAAAAAATATGTATTTATTCATGACATATAGATATACATAATCAGCAGAATTGAAGAGCATTTATTAATTTTAATAATATTCAATGATTTAAATTCATAGAAAAACACCTTTACATACAATGAAATAAAATATCTGTACATACTATCTGGAATCAATTTCCTTGTAAACTTGAAGCAAATGAAATTTAATTATTATTATTAATCTTTTAGTAAATATTTTCAATATGATATACTAATATATATAATGATGATATGATGAAAACAATACGATGTTGTAATAGTATACACATAAAAATTAAATGCACCTATTTGTCTTTTCTGCTGTGATGTTAGATGATTGAAACTCTGAAATGGCGAAAATTTCCAAAGTGATATAATGAAAGAAAGTTGATCACCGGGCAGCCAAGCAGAATAGCAAAGAAAATTTAAGCAAACAATTAGCTGAAATAACTTTCATATGATTATGATTACTGCCCAAAAACGGAAGCTTAATAAATCCACAAAAAAGAAAAAAAAACAGAGAGAAAAAGAAAAATGAAATTTGAATTCTCCGATAACTCTTGCTTTCTACTGGGCCCATAAATAATTCTTTATATCTGTGCAATAGAAAATGAGAGATCATAAACAATTTTAGTTTTTGAATTATTAAACTTTTCTTGAAATTTTATTTAGTAGAATTTGTCGTATGATCCTTTCTAAACAAAAACGTCAAAAACCATCCTATCTTTTCAAATACATATCGTGGGTTAGGTCGGCTAAAACTTACGACGATGCATAAATGCGAACCTGAAAATAGCTTTAAAAATATTGTGAAGGGATGTTACAATATAAAATGATAGTAACAATTATATTTGTACTGTCTGCATGTCTGTAGACTGATGTCCAGCTGCAATTGTAGACGTACTTGCATTATCATTGCCACGAAGGAAACAAAAAAATTAAAATTATTAAACAACACTTGGGAATTCCATAGATGATCTGAAATTATACACCGTATAAAGAATACTTCCATTTTTTGTGGTAGGGTAAGATTTCAGCATGCCACCTTCCTACATCGCGTTGGTGGAACTGCTTCCTAAGGTATAGCTGACGCGATACAGCGTTTATTACTCAACCGCTGGATGCCAGGAGCTGTTTGAGCTGCACCTCCTTGGTGGACAGACGCTCGGAACGCACCTCCTCAATCTAGCTGAAGTCAGAAGGACAACAGTGCCCAGGCTGCACTACCAGCTAAGTACGCAACCCTTAGCTGGCGGTCTTTGTCATCTCTTGACCCGTGGAAGCATGAGGTAGGAACTTGTGAGGACCAGTGCTATGTTGCGGGGACGTACGCTCCATCCCAGTTGTCTACTCACCATTTTGCAGCCCGAATTTTTCTCTACCAAAAACCCCCCCCCTTAATTTTTCCTTTTTTCCCCCCAAAAATTCCAACAAATCTCCCTTTTTTCTCCCCCGCACACTTTTCGATTTTTTTTACGACTGTCCACAATTACTAATCCTGTGCAAATATTGTCGTTGGATCTAAATTGGTGGTGTTAACATAGGACAGCGCTTATTTAATTCCTATAATAAACTTCAGCGCCATACATTAATCGGACGCTGATTTATACGCAATTTAATTACGACCGAGGGTTAATTTATTGTGAGAGACCATCGACATAAACCACAGGAAACTAGTAAGATGACCGCAGAGAATGGCGTAGGTGCCATTCAACAGCAACTAAAATGTAAACGCACCGCAGGATTTTCCAACGATGGCACCTTTTAATCTTCCAAACAACTCAACAACCGCATAATCTTCTTACGCTGCCGTCTTCATACAACAACGGCATGTCAAAGAAGTACCTTATCCCTAAATATGCATCCAACAGTAAGCAACAAATGCCCCCACATAGAGGAAAACACATAAATACATAAACCCTGCTTATTCGAGTGGAAAAGCTTCTTTTCAGTGAAATCGTTTATCTCACCATTAATTATTCCAGCGTGTGTTTTGAAATCCTAGCACAGCCCTTCGTTCCAAGTCACTCCGGGATGTCTTCCTCCTAATCTGTCAGGCAAGACGTGGACAACCGTGGAAGAAATTATTGGAGAGCATACGCTCTCCCCCCTCGTTCCTAGACTTATCCATCAAAAGACTGCTAAATTTGGAGATACCTCTCGTCGAACGCGTGTACCAGCCTAAGACACAGACCAGACAGGTTATCAGCACATTTTCCTGACCCAGCACGTGTATCTTCGGTAGACAGTTTTTCCCATTTTGTTTTGTTCTTTTTCTGCACTCGATTCTCCACGGTTGTCAAGCGTGAAAAACGGTTTTTGCATTTTACATGAAGAACGATAGGGTATATTGGGGAATTAAGATATTCCAGGCAATCTTAAGCCAGCCCGGCGACAACTCGATAGCTCAAGAGCAATGCCACCCGAATAAAAAATAAAATAAAACAGGACATACAATAAAACTCAATGTTACAATACTATACAGAAAAAAACAACAAGGTTATCATAGGAAAGATTGTAAATTTTACAAACAAAGTACAATTCCATTAATGTCTGGTTAATGGAATGTTTACAATAGTCAAGGAAGGTTGTTATGTATGTATCTTTAAAATTAAAATCCAGCTTTTCTCCATGCAGATTCCCCGTCAAAGCTTGGATACCAGATTGATAAAGTAGAATAAGCATGAAATAAAACCCTGGGTTAGTTTTTAACAAAGTGTGTGTGTGTGTGTGTGTACCAGTTTTTTTTTTAATATTGCTCGGAGCTACTTCGGTCCAACGCTCTTTGAATGTTTGCTCCACAAGTTAACCGTCAAATGATGTGACACATAGGTGCAGTGTTTATTTGTATTAATGTTAAGGGGGTAGAACACTCTGCAAGTTTCAAAATATTGTTTTTTTTTTGGCTTAAACTTTTTTTGAAGTGTCTTTTTTATCGTAAACTTTACCCAAAGTTCATGAGATACTCCGTTCCAAAGTTACAGGCTGAAAAGCGAAGCAGTGTCGCAGTGCTCCGAATGCGCTCGCGCGAGCGTCCGTAAAGCTCGACAGTTACACTAGTCGGCAGTGTTTCACTCCTTTCAAGTATATATGTTGAATTTTATAGATTTCGCCACGCTGAATTCAAATATGGGCTCAGAAATGCTGTAACACGTCCAGTTTTTGAGAAAAATGTGATTAAAATTCACAAAAACACGTATTTTCGTAGTAATATGATCTACCTCATCAACAACCAGAATATTGGCTCTGCCCTTTGCAAGTTGGACTTGGATTTTATGGATTTTATCTTATCGTAACACGTAAGATTGATGAAATAAACCGGGATTTCATTCACAAAATTACGAATTTTCAGAAGCCAAGGTGAAAGAAGGAGTATTTGTTGGCCCTCAAATTAGGAAACTCCTTAAAGACGACAATTTTCAGCAAACTCTTAACGCGACAGAGTTACGAGCATGGAATGCGTTCCAAAAGGTTTGTGGTCACTTCTTGGGAAATGAAAAGTCTCCGGATTATGTACACATCGTTCAAGAGCTGGTTGATTCGTATGCTGCACTGGGATGTAATATGTCACTTAAATTGCACTTTTTGCATTCTCATCTGGACTTCTTCCCAGAGAATATGAGAGCCGTCTCAGATGAACATGGAGAACGATTTCATCAAAATATCGCACAGACTGAGAAGAACTTTGCTGGCAAATAGAGCCCAGCGATGCTAGCGGACTACTGCTGGATGCAACAGAGGCAAACACTGACTGACTGAACTATAAAAGGACTGACTGACTGACTGACTGACTGACTGACTGACTGACTGACTGACTGACTGACTGACTGACTGACTGACTGACTGACTGACTGACTGACTGACTGACTGACTGACTGACTGACTGACTGACTGACTGACTGACTGACTGACTGACTGACTGACTGACTGACTGACTGACTGACTGACTGACTGACTGACTGACTGACTGACTGACTGACTGACTGACTGACTGACTGACTGACTGACTGACTGACTGACTGACTGACTGACTGACTGACTGACTGACTGACTGACTGACTGACTGACTGACTGACTGACTGACTGACTGACTGACTGACTGACTGACTGACTGACTGACTGACTGACTGACTGACTGACTGACTGACTGACTGACTGACTGACTGACTGACTGACTGACTGACTGACTGACTGACTGACTGACTGACTGACTGACTGACTGACTGACTGACTGACTGACTGACTGACTGACTGACTGACTGACTGACTGACTGACTGACTGACTGACTGACTGACTGACTGACTGACTGACTGACTGACTGACTGACTGACTGACTGACTGACTGACTGACTGAAACAACGGGCTAGCTATGTTTTGCGCTATTAAATGCCTGCCGAACCCCAATGTGAAGACCACGTACTACAAAGTAAATAACGCTATCCTAGTAGCACACTTGTTGCCACTCGGTTGAGAAAACATAAATATGACTTGGTAAGTCATAATCAAGTTACTATAACTAATTATGATCGTAGTATGCTACTTGGGATGCTTACAGCCTCCACAGCCGTACGAGAAATCATCACGAAGAAAGCAGCGCAGAGAGAGAAGCAACTATCTGAGGAGGACAACGACTTCAGCGGGTTGACCGTGTCCGGCGACGGTTCTTGGAAGAAGCGGGGATTTTCGTCTCTGCTGGGTGTTTCTACACTTATTGACTGGCGTACCGGACAGGTTCTTGACCTGGACCTAAAGGGTAAAATCCGTAAAGCATGCGATCAGTGGTACGAAGATCACAAGAGCAGCTGTCAACGAAACCACGAGGGAGCTTCTGGGAAAATGGAAGTGGATGCAATCATTGAAATGTTTCGTAGATCGGTCGATTTGCACGAGGTAAAATATAGTCAGAATAATAGAGACGGTGATACTTAAAATTTCAGGATCCTGGATGCACAGCCTTACAAGGACATGGTCGTGTTAAAAAAGGAGTGCGTCGATCATATTCAAAAACGCCTCAAGCCACCGTACAACGTCAGCTGCCAACAAGCAAGCGGTTCAAAGCGACCGCGAAATGATGATGCCATCCCCGGGTCATTGGATCACAATGCCAGACTACTGGCCAGAAACAGTTTTGCCACGCTTCCGGTTCAATCTTTCACCGAGCAGACGGTGCCGAAAAAAGTAAAAATTCCGCCACTCTTCACCACCACGAAGGAAATCGCTGCGCTCAGGCACGAGCTTGCGGCTGTGACAATCCATCCGTTGTTTAAACTGTGCAGCACGGGCACCAAGATTGTCTGCTCCAGCGAAGCAGATTTTAAAGATACAAGGCAGTTCCTGGAATCGAGGCAGCTCGAGCATTACACTCATGACACCCCCGGAAGCAAGCCACTGAAGGTGGTTATTCGTGGACTACCGGATTACCCGCCGGAGGATATCGTCGAGGAACTGAAACGACTTAACCTCAAGCCGATCAAGGTGTTCGTCATGAAGCTGGCCGAGGCACGAAACCATCGGGACCTGCTCTATCTGGCCCACGTGGAGAAGGGTTCGGTCAAAATGAATGGCCACACCAAAGTGCGAGCTCTGTTCAACATAATTGTTGAATGGGAGCCGTACCACCCCAAGAAGCGTGACTCACGCAATGTGCGAACTGCCTTTCCTTCGGCCATGGGACAAGGAACTGTCGCATGAAACCGTGCTTTGGCAAGTGTGCAGGAGCGCCTGAAACGGCAATATGCGAACAAATAGAGGAGACTGCCGAGCCCAAATGTGCCAACTGTGGGTCAAACCACGCCGTGCCTGCCCCGAGCGCGCGGAATCCATTGAAATCCGGAGAAAGGCGTCCTCCCGAAATCGGAATGGGCGAAACCGCCATCAACCTCCTCCGAATACGGTCGAGAACTTCCCACCGCTCAGGTACAGCGTACCGAATCCGCCGCCTCTCCAGTTGAACCATCGGCAGGAAATCCACCAGCTAGCACTTTCGGTTCAACAACGACTCGCAACAGCCACCACAGCGCCATCAGTACAAAACGTGTGTCCCCCAACCTGGGGAATCCTAGGTTCATGCTCTACCTCAGCCCATGCGTCTGATGATGACTCGCTACAAGCAATGTACAGAGGGCTAAGTCACTGCTGTTCCAAGGAACAACAAATCGAAGCCGCCACCAGGGTGCTGCTTAACTTCATGAACCAAAATGGGCCCTGAAGAAACCATTAATATCTTCAATAGGAACGCTTGTTCTGTTAAGAACAAAACCCTTGAGCTCATCGAGTTCCTAACAGATAAGGATATCAGCATCGCGACAATCACAGAGACGCACCTCAAGCCTGAGGTGAATTTGAAAGTCATCGAGGCTATAGGAGTTGAAGTGGACACTCCCGCCGGCCCAATCACCACCATCGCGGCCTACTGCCCCAAGCAAACAAACACCCGCGACGGCTCGGCAGAGGCTCTACGGCAAGATATCAAATATTTAACTCGGTGGTGGGGGGAATTCATTATCGTCGGCGACCTCAACGCGAAGCACCAGGCATGGGGTAACACTCGGAGAAACCCCAATGGTACCATCGTCCAGCAAGGCTTCGAGAACGGACACTACACCATCTTGAGCCCGGATTCTCCCACCCGTTTGAGCCGATCCGGTGCTCATGCTACCATCGATATTTTCTTGACCAACATGATGAGCATCTCCGATCCTGTCGTCTATTAGGTGGTTGCCGAAGTAGGTTCCTCCGTCAACCGATTCCAAGCTTTCCGGCGCAATTTCCAACGGGCTGATTGGGCGCAGCAGAGCGTCGACGCAACCGTTGACTACGGCTCTCAACCAGAATCGTACGAAAACATCGACCAGTGCCTGCAGCAAATTGATGAGGCAATATCCCAGGTCCGGGATCAACACGTGCCAGCTTCCAGATTGGTGAGTAACTCTCGGAACCTAGACAGATCTAACATCTCATTCGTCTCCGTAATATCATTCGGCGCCAATACCAACGTTCTGGCCTCCCCCACCTAAAGACCAACATTAATCGTCTTAAAAAAATCATCCAAGCCAGGTTGGTGGATCAAAGGAATCGAGAATTGGCTAACCATCTTCGCTCACGCCCAGACTGTGCAAAGCCATTCTGGAAGATGACTAAAATCCTTAAAAATAAGCCGAGACCTATCCCTCCTCTTTCCTTTCCCAATCAAAATACAGACCCTTCGCTTCTACTAACACCTGTTGAAAAAGCCAAGGCACTTGGCCAGCGCTCTGTGGATTCCCATAACCTAGGTCATGTCATTGTGAGTCCGCATGAGCCTGCCGTTCTGGAGGCAATGTCCAGAGTCGCTGAATCTCCCATAGTTGTTCCTGATGATTTAAGAATAACTGCTGATGAGGTGATAGCAGCCATTAAAACAACCATAAACGTGAACGCCGCAGGTGTCGATAAAGTACTCAACCTTGAGTTGAAAAACTTAAGCATTGCCTTTTTTGTCCACCTGGCTGCGGTCTTCAACAAATGCTTGGAGCTTGGCTACTTCCCGTCTCGTTGGAAGTTAGCTCAAGTCATCCCAATCCATAAGCCGAAAAAACCGGGTCCCAGCTAGGCCGGCTGGGACTTGAAAGTGGTTGAGGACATAGGAAAATCCCGCGTCGACGCGGGATTTGTCCAAGCAATTCAACACCAGCATCGGGATGCTTGAACGGATCAAAGCTTGGAACTCCCTGAATACGTACAAGAAACAGAAGATGCCGAAAAAGTCTCTGGAGCAGCAAGGATCAAGCGTCACTTTTGAAAGGAGGGTACAGTGTCCCAAACATCCAGGAGTTCCAGAAAAACTGGACAGCATCCAACAGGAAAGTCACTAAAGCTACTGTGCAGAATTTAATGAGGAATGTCAAGTCCGAAGTGCGAGCATTTTACAGAAACTAAGATTTTTATTTACATAAACAGTGAAATGCAACAAAAGGTAATTTTTCTCCAATAAATCGAAAACTGAAGTCTGAATATGTTTTATTCCACACTTTTGTTCGAAAATCAATGTTGCTAACAACTTTTCAATACACTCTTTACTCGACTTATGTTTGAGTTGTTTCTAACTCAATTTCAATAAAAGTGGATTCATTTAAACTTGAGTCAATCTATTGACTAGTGGAGAATTCATCAACATCGATTTGAACTTCGATGGATGTTGATAATATGTCGTATTGTCAATCCCAATTATATTCACCCAAATTTGAGTTAATCCACTTTTGACGATCTTCATAGAACGAGGAATAAGGAGCGAATAATTGTAATCAAAGAAATACGTCAGTTGTGTGCACGATGCTGAGAAAATACTCATAGGAGGGTGAACTTTCTTTCGTTTGCCAAGAATAGGCTAGTTTCCCCATACTCTATATTTATTTTGACTGTCTCCGATGCCACGATATGTCGTGTTTTAAGCACAGCAAACATCAGTTCATGATATATGTTTACCGTGGCATAATAGAAATTTAGACTGAAAACTTTCTTCACCATCCTACCCGTACATCTCACAATCATTCTCCGAAACCCAAAAAAAAAAAAAATAATAAACCGAAGAAATCCTAGACTGGGAGCTTAAGCAGCGAATCGTTTTATGTTCCATTTTCTGTTTTCCGGATGTCTATTCGGGTGAAATACAACCGTCCCCTCCCCCTCCCCGTCCCACACTGGCATTCAGTGAGATGTCGGTTGGTCGGCGGTTTTTGGGGCGACGGTAGGAAAGCTTCCGGTTGTGTCGCTCCTCGTGGTGGCCACGTGTGCCAGGTTTCTTTTTTTCCTCTCTTGGTTTTTTTTTATCTCGGGTGGTGTCACTCTACAGGAAGGAACAAAACAGCGGTAGCATTGTTGGCACGGGAGTGTTGTCGGTTTGTGAATTTGCGGATGGTGGTCGTTTATCTTCTGTTTTTCAAAGCACGGACATTATGTGGCACCAATTTTAAATTTTGCATGGGCATGTGTATCGCATATATTGGGTTTGAAATGGGGCGGTGGGTTGATCGTAAATCTAGCCGAGCACGTGCAGTGAACCGTTAGTTTACACTTTTCAGTTTTTTTATTGTGATTATAAATGGCATGGTGATTGCATTTTATGGGACAGGTTTAGGTTAATGTGGTTAAACATTACCACACTTTGAGCGAAACAATTGTCATGATGGAGTAGTACATTTACGACCAGGAAATGGAATTACAAATCAGATACTTCAATGCAAAACAATCTATTGACATAAAGACTTTCCCAGAAAGTATGAACGTAGTCAGAAACCACTGCCATTTCGCAATAATTGATACCTTACCTTACCAATCAGACTAAGGCCGGTGTGGCCTCTGCTGTACACAGAAGTTGTTTCCATTGTAATCGGTCCATGGCTGTACCTCGCCAGCCTCGCTGTCTGCGGAGGGTCCGCAGGTCGCCTTCTACTTGATCAATCCACCTTGCTCGTTGCGCGACTCTTCTTCTTGTACCTGTCGGTTCGTTTTCGAGAACCATTTTCACAGGGCTGTCGTTCGACATTCTAACGACATGCCTAGCCCATCGTAGTCAACCGATTTTTGCGATGTGTACGATGGGAGGTTCTTCCAGCAACTGGTGCAATTCGTGGTTCATTCGCCTCCTCCACGTTCCGTCTTCCATCTGCACTCCACCGTAGATCGTACGCAGCACCTTCCGTTCAAAGACTCCAAGGGTGCGTTGGTCCTCCACTAGCAATGTCCATGTTTCGTGGCCGTAGAGAACTACCGGTCTAATTATTGTCTTGTAGATGGTCAACTTTGTGGTTCGGCGAACTTTGTTCGATCTTAGCGTCCTTCGGAGTCTAAAGTAGGCACGATTGCCAGCCATAATGCGCCTTTGTATTTCTCTGCTGGTGTCGTTATCGGCGGTCACCAATGAGCCCGGATACACGAATTCGTCTACTACCTTGATTTCATTACCGTCAATCTGAACTTGTGCTAGGAGGCTAACATTTTCTTCTCGTGAGCCTCTTCCCTTCATGTATTTTGTTTTTAACGCATTAATTACAAGCCCAATCCTACCAGCTTCAGCCTTAAGTCTGATGTACGTTTCCGACATCGTCTCAAAGTTACGTGCTACGATATCAACGTCGTCGGCGAAGCCAAATAGTTGGACAGACTTCCTGAAGATCGTGCCACTCGTGTCTATCCCAATAATTGATAACTAGTTCTTTTTTATGGCTGCACCCCGTTGTGGACTTGTGTAGCGGTTTAATCGTTTCCAACAGTTTATTTCAAAATGCACGGACTCTCAGCGGAACAACGTCGAAATATTGTGCACAAATGATGTACAGAAACCGGAATGTCACTGAGGAAGTTGCCGAAAATGGAAGGAGTAAGTGAGAAAGTCGTTCGAACAGCGATCAGGAAGTTCAGTGAGGATAACACTTCTGAGTATAAACAGTAATCGGGTCGAAAAAAAGGTTCTGCTAACTCTGGTTTGGATAAACGTATGATGAAGGCACAAGAAGGAGGTTTCAAAAAAACGAAAAACGTTCAAATTCTCGATCCTATAAGAAGTAGAAGCAACCGAGACGGAGTCCGATTCAAGAAGCACCGATCAGGCCCAGAGTGCGAACGTTTTACGACAGGATGCTTGCTGGGAATTCGAACTGTATCATCATGGATGACGAAACCTACGTGAAATTCGACTACAAATCCTTGCCGGGGCCACAATATTGTACGGTGCGTAAAGAGGAAGTATTGAACTTGTCTGAGACATCCATTCAAGTCGATAAGTGTGGTCAGAAAGCTATTCGTGACTGTGGTAAGATTTCGCAATCCTTCATCAAAACTGCTTCGATATACAGTGAAATATAGATGTCAAAGAGTGGTTTCAAAATCAACTTCTATTCATCATTCAAAGCCACAAGGATCCTGTTACTTTCAGGCCAGATCTTGCGTCTTGCCATTACGTGGAATAACGGTGAACTCTCCTAATTGCCCGCAAATTCAACATGTCTCAGCCGCAGATACCATCCAACAGTTTGAAAAAGATTGGAAGAAATTTTCTAAACTTGTCGCTACGAAGTCTCTGCTAAATCTTATGAAGAACGTTTGCAGGAAGGTGCGCCAGCTAGCATACAATCGCTAGATTGCAAATAAAAAGTATATCTAATAAAAATTGAATTCCCAACACTTGTGTAGTATTTTTACTGAAAACTGGGTGCGTCCACCAGTTGCTGGGAGAACCTCCCATCGTACACATCGCAAAAATCGGTCGACTACGATGGGCTGGGCATGTCGTAAGAATGTCGGACGACTGCCCTGTGAAAATGGTTCTCGAAAACGAACCGACAGGTACAAGAAGAAGAGGCGCGCAACGAGCAAGGTGGATCGATCAAGTAGAAGGCGACCTGCGGACGCTCCGCAGACAGCGAGGCTGGCGAGGTACAGTCGTAAGTCAGCTACCAGTAATCGAATCCAACTATTTATGACAGGGGCCAATTATATTAAGAAGTTGAAACGAACCGTCACTTTGCTCAAGAGATCTATTTTGCTATAACAGGTGTCGAGATCGACGAAATTTTATCGAGTTGATCGACTCAATCGACTGCTTGAAAACTACACGCTCATTCGGATTTACCCAAAATCGAGCAACTTTTACCCATTTTCATAAAACATGCTGAAATGTCAAACCATGGGTAAGGTGATTCATTAAAGTGGGTAGATCTCACTCTATTCTTCATAAATCTGGTATATGTCTACTGTTTTAACAATGGACACATATTTGTACTTTCCAGATAAAAATTTCACATGGAAAAACAATGATTATTTATTTGGAATTCAGGTAACTTTTGTGCAATCTGTTGGAAAGAGAAGCCGGATATGGCAACGGAGTTTTATTTATTTATTTTTATTCTAAAAGGGTGCATCGATTCGCAGCTTGTCATATGGGCAAAGGATTGCATCCTGACCATCTTGGATTTAGGCGCGCCGATGATGGCAAAATTTCTGCCGAATCAGCAGCTGTTCGATCAGCGTAAACAAACCAACCAACTGATGGCCAAGGAATTCCCGACCTGCGTGAGCGATGCGCACCAGCGCCGGTTTCTGGACACCGTGATGAGTGTTGCCAAAGATCAAATGCTGTAGGAGAGCTACCCGTCGTTGATCTTGTTACAATATTATGGATGGATAGTAGTTTTTCTTAATTTTAATATTCTCCCCAATTTCTATAAAAACCACATTTTAAATTAATGAGTAGAACTAACTCAAATTCAAAAATATTGTGGTTTACCTAAATTTAAGGTTAGACCCGGTTACTGAATTTTGAGTATTTCCTTTTATTTTGATTTTGGGTTTACTTTACTCAATTTTGGGTAAATCCGAATGAGCGTGTAGTGACTGATGTGCCACATTTTGTCGAGTAAGAATTTGTTTTGATACGCTTTTTCCATCGGTTAGTGGTAAATGGCTGAGCAAGGTAGGAGACACACTAAACCAGCATTGTTTTGGAGGTGAATTAACAGAAAAACAGTTTACTTCTGGCAAAAAAAGACTCACCGAACTGATTAAAATTAATGTGGACATTACCAGCGGCTTTTGTGCCGTGGAGCAGGCAAAACTAATGTGAGGCAAAATTGGTAGGAAATTGACCAAGAGCTCGATTCATGAGGAATAACCAAGAGAAATTTTTTTCTCGTTTGAGTATTGTTACTTTTGTGATCCAAACATTGGCTCTCAAGCCCAGTCGGTGGCCGCACGGAGACTCAGAACAACAGTAAAACTGATAAGCATTTAAAATTTATCGTAGAACTCTGATTTTCTTTCTAAAATACTTCTAAACGCATCATTTCAGTATAAATATTTGCTTTTGAGATTTCTAACTTTACCCTCGAGTTAATTGGTTTATGAAATAAGTCCTTGATTCCTAGAAGTATTGGAAGAAACTACCCAGAATTCAGGGCACACCCTAGAGTGTCCAGAAGAAGACTTGCCAAAGCTTCAGAAAGTTACTTTCTGGAAGTCTAGAAGGAGACTTCCTCGAAAAAAAAACTTCTCCATGCAGAATGCAGAAACTTTTCAGTATAGGGAGTACTTCTTAGAAGCTCAAGCTGGAATATGGCAAAAAAATTCCGGACCAAACATTTCCGAGATTCAGGATCATACTTCCCAGAAGTACAGGAGAGAACTTCCCCGAATCAGGAGAGGACTTATCAAAGCTTCAAGAAGAAGTTTAAAGAAGAGAACCTCTTAAAAGTTTGAAACTTTCCAGAGGTTCTGGAGTGTTTTCCGGAGATTCAAGATGGAACTTCCCAAAAAAAAAATTTGGAACATTTCAGAGGTTCTGGAGTTCTTCCCAGAGATTCAAGATAGAACTTCCCAGATGTTCAAGAAGAAACTCGAGAAGGCACTACTTATAATTTCTCAATAATTCAGGGACAAACGTCCACAAAGCTCACGACTATACGTCCTAGAAATTCGGGAGACAACATCTCTGAAGTTTGGGAAAGGACTTCCCAGAAGTTCCGGAAGAAACTTCCCAAAAGTTTAGTTGGAAATTCCCAAAAGTGCTAGAGAGCTTTTCCGAAGTTCAGAAGAGAACATTTCAGAATTCCAGATTGAGACTCTATTGAAGTTCAGGAAGAAACCTCTCCAAAGAATAGAAAGAAATTTTCCAGAAGCATAGGGGTAGTTGCTAATAGTTTGAGCAAGAATTTATCTGAAATTCAGGAACTAACTTCCCCAAAGTTCAGAAGAAAACTTCCCAAAAGTTCATAAGAGGACTTCTCAGAAGTTCAGGAAGAAACTTCCAACAAATTTAAGGGAGTTTTCCTAGAAATTCTGGAGAGGACTTTCCCATAGTGTAGGTAAAATTTTCGTCGTAGTTCAAGATGAGATTTATCAAAAGTTTAGAAAGAATAAGCTCAATAATAATAAAAAAGAATTTCCCAGAATTGTAGGAAGAAACTCACCAGAGAGGGCACTACCTATAAATTCAGGAAGGAATTTCAGGATAGAATTACTCTGATATTCAGAAGAGGACTTCCCAAAAGTTCCGAAGGAAATTTCCCAAAAGTTTAGTTGGAACTATCCAAAAGTGCTAGAGAGCTTTCTTGAAGTCAGAATCAAACATTCCAAAATCTCAGAATGATGTTTTTTCGGAGTTCAGATATTTCCACAAGTTTAGGAAGAAACCTCTTCAAAGAACAGAAAGAAACGTTTCAGAAGCATAGGGGTACTTCCTAGTACTTTGAGCAAGAATTTATCAGAATTTCGGGAACAAGTTTTCCCGAAGTTCAGGAGAAAACTTTCCAAAAGTAATGAAAAATACTTCTCAGAAGTTTAGGAAGAAACTTCCAACAAATTTAAGGGAGTTTTACTAGAAACTCTAAAGAAAACTTTTCCAAAGTTTTTGATAATTTTTCCGCTCATTTCAGGATGGGAATTATCAGAAGTTTCGAAAGTAGCTCAGTTCAGAAAAAAACCAAATGTTTCTGGAAGCTAAGGATGTGGTTCGGTTAGGTTAGGCTAGGATGTGGTTAGGCTGATTAGGTTAGAAGTGATTTTCTAAGAAAATCAGGAGTGACTGCCAAAAAGATCATGAGGAAACTTGCCAAAAGTTCAGGAGGAAACTTCTCAGAAAGAAGTTATCAGAAGGTCGAGAGCAAGCTTCCGTATAATTCAAAAGATAATCACTGACGAACCGAAGAAGCAGTTTGTACAAAAATCATGTATAAAGATTTTACTCGAAAAAAATGCAACAGACAAAAATGATCTCCAAAATTAATTTTATGTTGGATATTTTTGAAACGCTTAGGGAATACATATAAGCTATGTTTTTGCAAAACTGGTTAATTCGACCTCCTCTCAAAGGCTGGATTCCCGCACCTTGGACTTAACGCTACCCATCAGATCCTGTGCAACATTTGCGCCATCTTTCTTACACACTTTCAACTATTCTTTCTTCAAATCCTTGCATTCGTTTCCATCTTTAATTTTTGCCAAAAAAATCTTTTTTATCTGTGTTTAACTTCAGAAAATCTTGACAAAAATCTTTGCATCAGATTTTGTGTTGTAAAAGTAGAACGGAGACTGCCTGAATGCTAAAGCACTTTGATTTTATTATTGCTATTGAGTTGAAGGCAAAATAAAACATTTATATACTCATTAAAACATATTTATATTGATTAGCCGATACGAAACGGTCTTTTCAATAGGGCTTAAGTGCCATTATCTGTTTACCTACAGTAAAACGGATCTTCTTTCTACAGCAAATTAGAGGAACAGGAATTGGTAGAAAGTTCGCAATGAACATTTCTAATGTTCGCAATGAACATTTCGCAATGACAGCTTCCAATCTGCTCGTTTGAAAACACAGCAGTTTTCTCCAACAAGTTTCCAATTTTTCCCATTCTTCCGCCTCGATGATCTTGCAGAGGATTGCCGTCCTCAGCTCACGAAAATCATTTTCGATGGCCTGTTCCTCACCGCTTTCAAAGAAATTTGGATATGGTTGAGTAATCGAGTTGACCTCCTTCAAAATGTGCAGTTTCTTGGAGTCCACGCTCGATGCAGTAGTCAAAACTGGATCGTTTAATCGAGTGCTTCATGGTCTGTTTTATCAACTCGGTGTGGAAAGCACAACAGATCGAGTAGAAAGCCTCCTTCCTGGTTTCATCGAGAGTTCAGGATCGAAGCTTTTCGTCTGCTGCCATTCCGATATGTATTTATAACTTCTTACGAAGATGTTTCTCGAAATCTGAAACTCCTAAATCCGTGAGGTGTTTTAGGTAATCATCCTCACAAGTATTTTCAAGGAGAACCATTAGCAAGACTTCTGCTAATTGCACATGTTGGGGACATCCGAAACTTCTGATTGTAAGATACGATTCGCTTTGTTGATAAGAGGAAATACGTAGCTCAAGAAGTGGAGAAGTGACTCGGGTCATCGGGTCATTAATATGACAACAATCAAACGGAACGAATAAAACAACACGAGCTCCGAAAACTGTTCCAAATTCCTTTTGACAACTGACTCCAACGATAACCACCTGGTGGCAGAATCTGGAAATCCTTGGATCGTATTGGATCGGATCATTGGTATAATCGCAGCTTTTTGCATGCGTAGCTTGGACAAAGATCAAACGAGGACAGTCACGTTTCAGCAGCTCTTTGACAGATCGCTCAGAACCCAACATTACCGAAGCTCGACCTGATCCAAAGCCCATATACTTTTTTTTTGTAATCGGTGCCGTTGATATGGAACTGATTAACTATTGTGCAAAATATATTAATAGGTTTTCGCACTGCAAGATACTATAAAAGATAACAAAAAGTCAAGTTTGAAATAGCTATGCTTCAAATAGCAAAATAACTATCGCAAAGATTATTCTAACTTCCCAGAATTCCTCTGCCGGAATGATTAAAAATACTTCTTTATTGAACGAACAGTATTTTTGTAAAAATCCCTGCAGGAAATTCTTCCGAAATTTGTCAAGCGAAACTTTGCGGAACTTTGAAACAAAAATTTCTCCAGTGGAATACTTGAAGACATTATTGAAGAAACTTTTGGAGAACTATATTTAAAAAATACTTGAAGACATCGTAGATAAAATATAAAAAATAATTCTACTAAAGCCTATTGCGGAATTTTTAAAGTTTAGAATTATATATATATATATATATGAGATTATTGAATTCACGCAAAAAAATCTTCTTAGGTGTCTCCAACAGATCAGGATTCCCTCCAAGAATTACTTGAGGAACCACCTTATATTTTTTGTGTAGTTCTTTCAGGTGTTCTCCAGGGTTTCCTTTAAAATCACAAAACTTCACAAGTTCAGGGATTCCTCCAAAAATGTAATCACAAGGAAGTTTTGAAATACTGCCGACGCAATGCCAGAAGAAACTCCCGAAAGAATCCATGGGGGAATGCCTACAAACTCCTGGAGAATACCTATGGAAACGGAAAAAAAATATCTAAAGGAATGTCTTAGAATCTTAGAGAATTTTTTTAAAAGTTTCTTCAAAAAATATCTCAAATAATTCATGATGAAATCATTAGAGGGCACGCATATAGACTACTCATTGGTCAGTGAACAAGCGAGCGGTGCAGTTCGTTCGGTCCGCTCTCTGTTGCTTTGGAAGCTTTTCACGAGTTGTTTCAGTTCTACAGTATTGTTATTTTTCGCGATCGCGAGTGAAATCGAGTCTTGGTTTTGAAGAAGAATAAGTTGTGTGTTAAGCAGTGCAACAACGTGAATAATTGCAATTATCAATATTGCCACGATCTAAAAGCCATACTGCTCCGCATCTATACGGCACGCACACCAGCAGTCCATCGTGTGTGGCGTGCATTCGTCCATCCACCAACTACCACCGACCAGCAACATCATCATCATCGTCATCATTATAATCATCGTTCAGCTCCACGTCTAACCGGTACACGCGGCCACACATCGTCGCTCGACAGCTGCAGCAGATCAGTGATACGTTTAAAGGCTTCCCCAAACTGCAGCGTTTTTTTGCCGCTGCCGCAGCGAAATCGCGGCGAAAAAATCGCCGCAATGAGATGAAAAAACGCATCGCGTCGGTTTGTGCGCTCTCATAAGCCGCCATGTAATCTCATTGCGGCGATTTTTTCGCCGCGATTCCGCTGCGGCAGGGGCAAAAAAAAAAAACGCTGCAGTTTGGGGAAGCCTTAAGATACATTTTTTTTGTGTGCGAGTGTGTGAGAGTGAGTGAGAGTGTGTGAGATTGTGTGAGAGAGTGTGCTTAGATTGTATATAATTAGTGGTATAGTGGTTGAGCGTCATAAGCTCCCACAAGCAAGCCATGGATGATTTATCGCAAGATGAATCATCTATGGCACGAAATGATGAGGTAGCTCATAGAGTTACCAGATCACGTGCATATCCAGATAGTTCAGCTGGTCCATGGGTTGTTTACTTCCAGCCCAAAATGAAACCTCTAAACGTTTATCAGATCAGTAATGATCTGACGAAACGATTGTCGGCCGTGACCGAGATAATTAAAGTCAGGCCAAATAAACTTCGAGTCGTTGTGTCCAACCTCAAGCAAACCAATGAAATTGCTGTCTCCCAGCTCTTTACACTAGAATATAGAGTGTATATCCCAGCCCGGGGTATTGAAATTGAAGGTGTGGTCACCGAAACAAGTCTGACCCCTGAGATCCTGCTAAAGCAGGGGGTTGGTCGATTCAAGAACCCTCTGCTGTCTCCAGTTAAGATACTGGATGTGCGCAAACTAGGCACAGTATCGACCAATAAGGGTGAAAAAAAGTTTACACCATCAGATTTGTTTCGCGTAACCTTCTCTGGCTCAGCCCTTCCTCAATACGTCGAGTTGGGAAAACTTCGGCTACCTGTGCGGTTGTTCGTACCTCGGGTCATGATCTGCCAGAAATGCCAGCAGATGGGACATACGACCTCCCATTGCGGCAATAAGGCACGCTGCTCCAACTGCGGGGAGAAACATGAGGATGGCGCCTGTGCAGACAGACACCAAAATGCGCTTTCTGCAAAGGAACTCCTCCTCATGCTCTCTCATCATGCCCGGCGTACAAACAACACGGGGAAAAATTAGAACGCTCGCTAAAACAGCGTTCCAGGCAATCTTTCGCCGAAATGGTGAAAAAAGCCTCCCCATCATCCAATGCCAATACAAATCCCTTTGCTCCTCTGTCAGATGACGAGTCTGACTTTGAGTTGGCTGAAGATGAAACATCAGTCAGTTTTCCGGAAGGTGCCCCACGGAAGCGAAGACGCGTCCGCCCCCGGAAAGCTGCTGAACCGGAGCCCAAAACCAGCTTGCCCATTTCAAGGAAAGATGGAAAAAAGGAAAATCCAATTCCTCCTGGTTTCCGTAGTACTAACTACACCCAGGATTTTCCATCTCTTCCGGGGACATCCAAAACCCCTGAAGCTCCTATTTTAAGAACAGAAGCGCCCTCCTCAAGTGGGCTGTTTTCATTTGATGACATTGTCGAAGGTATCTTCAAGTACCTCAAAATTTCTGACCCTCTTAAAAGCATTGTTCTGGCAATGCTTCCAACAGTGAAGACTTTTTTGAAGCAATTGACAATCAAGTGGCCCCTCCTTGCAGCAATCATTTCCTTCGATGGATAATTTTCCAAATGAGGTCGGGGATTTGATCACTGTTCTACAGTGGAATTGTCGAAGTTTAATTCCTAAATTGGAATCATTCAAATTTTTAGCTCACAATACCGGTTGTGATGCATTTGCTCTTTGTGAATGCATTTGCTCTTCCGAAATCGATCTTCCGTTTAATGATTTCATTATTATTCGCCTTGATCGTGAGGATTCACGTGGAGGAGGAGTACTTAGTTAGCGTTTAATTTGTAACGATATTTCGTGACAGTCGCTTATTTTTAGATTTTCAATTGACACCCCCTACCCTTGCCGTAAAACGCAGTCTACGCCAAAATGAAAATGATCTGTTGGGGTTTGTTTTGATTGCTCATCGTTTGAACATGACCGCTCCTGATAATATTAGTCTGATTTACTTCTTACTATATGTCGCATTTCGTTCACATACTTTCATGTTTCTTCAAAACAAAGCTCAGTCTGCGTTTGATTTTTTTTTTCGGATCTTAGGGTTATTATTTGTTCTTGGAGGCAATTCTTACACAAAACGTTTACAAAATATCAGATTGTGACATTTTTCCTACACAAGTGTGAATATAGGACTATGCAATGCTTTAAAACATAATATGCAGTTAAAATAAACTGAATACAAGCAGAATCATCACAACAAAGCTCATGCATAACGAACAAGCTATTTATATATAACGAATGTCTATTGAAGGTGTTAGTCATCTATTTAGGAAACAAACGTCAAGAAACATGGCATTTAAATCTTGAGGTCAACATTCACTCAACTAACCAATGTGAATTATTATAAAATTCTAAGTAATTATAAAAGCGATTTGATAATCAATTTCCAAGGCTCAAACATGACTACGTTTAAAAAATACGACCAACAAATTTTCGTGTTGCTGAAGGATAAGTGGAAGATTGATCAAACCAATGAAAATGGCTTCGATCAAAATTCATTTTGTCTATAGTTGGGTGTCATATTAAACAGTTTCTTTGGTTTTTCGGAAATAACTGATAGAAATTCACGCCAAATTTCTACAGCGAGAAAGTGGCCTATTTTGATAGATTATAATATCAATCAAACAATCGCACGATAGATGATATGTTGGGTTAGTTGAGTTGTCGGTTGACTTGATATGCTTTGATTGGTTTTCCAGTTGGTTGGATGATTATTTAGTCGGTCGATTAGTTTGTCCGTTTGTTCAGATGGTTCAGTCGTCCCTGAACGGATTTTGATTAGTTTGGCTGATTTCATTTACGGATTATAGTGACTTAGAAACATCATAATCTAGTAATTTCACCCGATAATATAAACACAATTCAAGAACCTCATCCATTCACTGTCATACTTGAACTCAACGAAAAGCTGAAAGAACACTAACCCAAGCTGATTTTGGTTTCTATGCAAGCAACTGGAAGCGTTAATTTAGCCTATCAGGTTGTGCTTCGCTCAACTTCTCAACAGCACATAAGCAGCTAGTGGAACTTTGCAACAACGTAACTTAATTAAAGCGGCAGAAACTTTTTATTTTCCTACGTAGCACCAACCAGAAGAAAAATAGAAGAACTAAAAGAAACTAACCTTCCCCACAACCAACACTGCTGCAACGGCTACCGAAGCGGCCACCGATGCCGGATGGAACTGTAAGTCTCGCCATTGCGGAATTGCCATCGTGTCCTCTGCCGTTTGCACCGCTGACTCCGACGCCAGCATCGCTCGGTTCATTTCGACGTCTTGAGGGAGCCCGGTGCCAGCGCCGTTGGAAGCCATAGCGCTTGAAATGATTCCAAAGGCATTTGATTTTGCGAAATTTGTTGTGCCGACAGCTGGCCGCACCGGACCCATCGTCGTGATACTCCAAGCCGCACCCACACGGTGGCGACCGACGAGGGTCGCCAGAATCGGTGCCCCCGTGGCCTGGCTCGTGGTCGTGGTCGTCGAAGTCCGTGTCCGTATCGTTGGCATGGACCACGTTGTCGTTGTTGATCACTATGCAGATGGCGCCACGGCGCGTGTGTTGCTTTTGGCTCGAATCTTGGAATCACGGAAAATCGAATAATGGAGGATTAGGCTCAATAATGGGAGCTGGGAATGGTCTTCTCAAATTTTCTTTCGGGTGTGTTGAGATGTGTTTGTAGCGAAATAAGCTTTGAACGGAAACGAAACGAAATCAAAAATCTATGTTCTGGCTAAGCATCGGAAGCATAAATGCATTTGCTTTGGGTTATGATGGGCATGATGAATGATTATAAATTCGCAGGAATTATTTCATAATTCAATTGTTCGCTTAGTTGGTCTTTCAATCAATCAGCAGTATTGGCTCGTGGATTTGAATTTATGGCGAGCAAGTAATGATTGAAAATTGCTTCGCACGCAATCAACGATAAGCCATAGGAAATTTGCATTTTCCACTTTACAGAGTAGTGATAGAAAGCAAAAATAATATAATATAAATAATTTTTATATATCATCTACAACAACCATATTCACAATTAAAACAACCACAACAAAAACACAACAAAAAACAATAATAACACAAAAAACAAAAAAATAAAATATATCAATAAAATTTAAACAACAATAATCAAAAAACAGTTAAAAAACCCACATAACGCACACCACACACAACGAACCAATCAAAAAAAAAAAAAAAAAAAAAAAAAAAAAAATAAAAACAAACCCAAAAACTAAAACAATAAAACACAACCCAAAAACCGCAAAGCTCCACCACCAGGTTATTCCAGGCCTCCACCATCTAAAACAACCGATTGTACCTCACCCTGAGCAGGCTTCCCAATAGTACAGCCTTCTTGCTACAGCCAGTGTTGCCACATTTTTTTCATGGTCAATCTGTATTTTTACATTCAAAAATCTTTTTTATCTGTATCCGACTGTTGAAAAACTGTAAAAAAAATCTGTAATGTATATTTAACAACTGTTTGGTTCCCGCTCACTGGTTGAAAAATAACTTTGTGTGCATCGCATTTGAACCAAGTAGGGTACAGGGATGTAATGTTAGCCTTGCTCCTTTATTCGGCCTATGTACCAAATATTTCAATAATTCGGTGATAATCAACAAAATCATGTTTCTATCAAGATGATCGATTTATTTCGAAGCAATTGAGACATTATTAATCAATTTTTAGGTGTTCACTTCCACGTAGTTTTCGATTTCCGTAACTTTTTAGACATCATTACTTCACTGGCTGAGCTGTACATTATCTACACGATCTTTGAATTATCTAAATTTGGCTAAATTGAACCTATAAACCGAGTAATGCAGCCAATATGCACAGAAAATAGTCACAGGTTATAAATTGACTGTTCACATTGGCATAATAACAATGATTTGTCGAGAAAACCGTAGACTCAATGTTAGAAACATATTTTATTCTATGTTCCCAACTATGGCCTTTTGTATGAATAGCGTAGTAAAAATGTTGTTAATGGAAAAAAATTAATAAAAATGTCTGAGTTTCGATTGTATGATTTCATATGGCTTAAAAACAAAATCTGTGTAGAGTGAATTATAATGTTTTGATTGTCAAGTGACCACTAAATCAATCGTGAAAATTACTTAAGTGTTTCGTAGCAGTTTGATTTATGAAATGTTGTGTTGGGTTAGCGAATACAGTTGGCCTTAAATCAGAAAATCAGGAAAAAAAATTGTACGTAGACTACATTTAATCACAAATCTATCAAGTGGGATGAAGTTGCATCCACGAATAGACCCAATTTGGTGCTTATAGACCGAATTACATCCATATTACTCGAAAGTTTCTGACTTAAAAATATGTGCAGTGTACCTTTTCGTGATACATGCTATCAAATGACTTATTAAATTTATCGAAGCAAGTGTATAACTAGTTAAATATCGCTTGCTGCTCAAATACTTTATGAGTTATAATAAAAAATGTTGTAATCGATCGTTGCATATTAGGCTGAGTCAAGGGACACTTCATACCTAGCTATTAAGCTTATTTCCCCATTGGTTTACACATGAGCAGTGTGTGGAAGCCCATCCTCGATCGAGGGTTTAATTTACCACAGAAAATAGACTTGAAATATACACTCCAATAAATACTTCACGAGCAAACTAAATGCGAATAGCTTACATATTTTATCATAATATTAATGTTTTGATATTGAAAATAGTCTAGCCTGAATAACTTGCACTGCAACAAGTTTTGAAATTAGTTTTGACATCTAAAAAAGTTGCTTTTCCAACATTTTTAAGTTATCAAGCTTACGGTAGTGAGTATCAAAAAGTATTATCCTTGGCTTAAATCTTGATTATGCATGTCTTGCTGCTTTTATGTCGACCTTGATCCTAATTAACTTGACTCCAAGCAAACATTTTGCAGATCAACCGAATAGGGACGGTATTAGTTAAATCGAGTTGGAGCTTACCACCACAGATCACAGAATTCGGTGAAAAAATTACGGCATTTGATCTTCAAAAGAAAACTTTGAAGATTCTCCGGTGAAATCGATATATTTTACGAAAAGATTGGTGAACACAAACAACATTTGGGATAGTATGGTGAAATGACAATTTTTCATCGAATTACTGTGATTTACTAAGAACTTCTGTAAATATAGTTGACAGTTTCAAGAATCTCATAGAACACGCTGAAAACAACACTCGGTGGTAAATCATCCAAATATTTTCTTACGGTAGATAAAGACATTTCCAATCGATTCAATTCTTAAAAATATTTCGAATAACGCAGTACTCCGCTTGAAGCAAAAGATATCATTATTCAAATCAGTTCGTTGGTTTTTATTGTTCTAATCAAACTGATTTGATTATTGCAACTAAACAAAACAAATACCGAAAATCTGTTGATTATTCCAAGTATGCAGCAGTGTAAGAAAATATTCAACATAAAAATAAAACACTATTTTGCAAATACTAGTAATATAATTTGGCTTTCGAGTGGACAGCGTACAAAGATCAGATTGTATTTCATTTGGTGAGTTGAAATAGGTAGAAATAAAAGTTCATGAATAAGAATATAAGCTCAATTTATGCATTGCTCACCAAATCAAGATATTAGTGAAAACGATCAAAATATAAATGTTATGTTTGTTCTTGTTGTTGTTCATATTATACAAGAACCGGTAGCTTATGCTATCGATGCAATAACATTGTCTGACATCAAACTTTAAAATCAAAGTATACGAATCAGACATGAAAAGAAGTAGCCCATACCAGTTAATTATTGAGATGGATGCTGTCCACCGAGGGTGCTTGGATTTACTACTGAAAATTGTCCATCCCCCTGTCATCATTTAAGACCTACGTTTGCACAATTTCTAGTGGTTTTATCAAGTTATTCAGTAGGGTTGATAATAATAGCAAAAGCGTACTAGACATACAAAAACGCACATTGTATAGATTGATGCTATCCACCGAAGCTGACTTAACCGATGTTTATGAAGTTTGAACACAGAATTGAAATGGATGCTGCCCACGAAGATTAATTTGCTGAATGCCTTCGAAGCGGCCATCCTTCCGATATGTCGATGAATATCTGACATATTCTGTAGGCAGCTCAAAGAGATTTCCAAATATGGTTATTTATATATTTGTAAAATCTGTATTTTTCTAAAAATCTGTAATCTGTATATACAGAATTCTGTATCCAAAAACCTCAAAAAATCTGTATGATTACAGATAAATCTGTATATGTGGCATCCCTGCCCCCCCTCTTCACCCCCCCCCGTGTTTTTGTGTGCGCCCCCCCAGCCCCTGCCTGCCGCCGTTCGGCCCCCCCCCCCCCCGCGCCGGCCCGCCGGGCCCCCCGAAAAAAAAGCGGTTTGGGAAGGGTGGGTGCTACGCTGGCTTTCCCGAAACCATCACGCTCTAAACGTAGTAAGCCGAATGGGATGTTTATTTTCCATTTTGTCATGTCTTCTGCTTCGTAAATTCTTTCGCCAGGACAGCCTTCCTTAAGCTACGACAGTTTTGGCTTACCCGAGTCGGCTGTCACGAGAAGGATCTCGTGAGGATGTCGGTTGCCCCCATGCTTTTGCTCATTTTCCATTACAGAGAGTTACCGTATTTTGCGGTTAGAAATTCAGCCAGTAATTCCTTATCGTTGTTTCTGTTAGATTGTTTTAAAGTAGGTAGATGGCATTTGTGGTCACCACTCTTTCGGCACAAAATGAGCTACATAGAAAGGAGTTAGGGAGAAGAGATACCGGCCACGTTTTCACCCGCAGACAACGGTACCTCTCTGTATCTCCTTATCATTAGTAGGAAAATAGATTGTTACACGCGTATTATCAGGCCTATGTTTCGTTGCTCAAAAAATTCGCGCGCCAGTATTGCGAAAATTTCTCGCGCCGGTTTTGAGAAAACGCTTATAGAAGTTGTAGCACTCTCTGTTGAAAAACTATATAACCCACTGGCCGTAGTAGATGGAGTTGGCGATAATCAGGATTATTTCGTTTTGTACGTTAAACATATTGTGTTATATAGTGGGGAAAATATATTTAGGAATATCATAAACTACAGATTAATCAAACATATAATCAACATCTATCTTTTATCAGAAATTTACCCTTTAATCTTATTCTTTTCTTTTACTCAATTTTGCCGATTAATTGCTTGCTCACTATTACCATGTCGCACGCAATGATATTCATAGCATCAACTTATGATGGGCATAAGCGACATCAATGTGAGTAACATAAATAGTTGAAACATGTGAAAACAGTTAATGAAGACACCGTAATCAGTACACGCAGTTTTGGCAAGCAAGAATTATTTCCTTATTTATTTTATGAAACCCCACTTTAGTGTTTAGAATTATGCCACTGTGAAATAACTGGGAATAAATGAAATATTCTGTCAAAATAACATAGCGAATCAAAACAAAAGCAAAGATACTTGTACCGAAAGGTATCGAAAAGCGCAAGAGATATTGCAAGGTGTAATCTACAAGGTGTACTTCGTACCAAGGGGTTCTACAACAGTGAACCAATTTCAAATCACTAGTTGCACATTGATTGTTGCTTATACCCAAAGGTCTGTGTATGTGACTGTTAATTAACGATTGTTAAATTATGTCATGTAAATTAGAGACTGGTTTAAATACGTCCTTTGATTGTTTCAAATGCATAACCAAGGTTGAAGGTGATGAAGAATAAGGCAGCATTCAATTCAGCATCACGAGTTCAAGTCTGGGATCGAGCAAAGTCAAATTTGGGTACTGTATAGTTTATAAATAAGTTCTTTCAAACATATGGAGAAATCTAAATACCACAAGTTATGAATTACCTTTAGTAATGACTGCTTAGAATAAACAGTAAAAGCAAAAAAAAACATCCTTTCAAAGTTAACTCAAAACATGCTGGTGTATTAAACACGTTAGATAGAGTTCTTGAATAAGCTCTTCTGTAAACCATTGTAAGACCCGTAACGCTGGTAGATCACCTTTTCGTGGTGCGTTACGGGGTATCAGATCTACCACCGAACCCTAGTCCGAATTAATTCCAATTAGGGAACCGTTTTTTTTTTGTAGTCAAAAGAACATATCATTGACTTTATTACATTTTATGTCTTATGGAAAGTGACAATACTCGGATTGATCCCCTGAGGATGAGCTTTGCATAAGGAAAACATGGTTAGTCTTAATTTACATGAATTCTCATTTTCTATTGATGTTCTATAGTTTGAATTGGTTATGGCTAGAGTTCTGATGCATGGTCAGTATCGGAATCATTATTTGTATAATTTCCAATGAATTTACCAATTGCTAAATAATGTAATAAATACAAATGAGAATTGTTGAATAAACATATTTCTTCAAATGTTGTTAAGCAGGGGATGTTGAATAGATTCTCCAATTTTGAGTAAACAAAGGTTGAAAAGCAGTTTTGATTCAAAATAAGATGACGGTTAATAAGCTCAACAAGTTATTTGAAGAAATGTTTTTAAGCTAAAATTGTTACTTGGGTAATCCACTGCCATTAAACGTCCACCCGTGCCATTTTCATCCGCACGGACTGCATCCGCGCGATTTCCGCTCGCACGACTTCCACCTGTGCGACTTTTACTCGCACCACTTCCACTTGCTCATTTTTTATGCGGGCCGCGAATTTTGCCCGTTTCATGACTTTCAGCAGCATAAATTTCATTCGTCACACTTCTATAAGCACCACTTTCAATCTTTATAACGTCACCCAGATTGGTTTCACATAAATTTCCATTTCGGAATTGTTGTTGAAATCGTCGGAAGATAATAACCGGCCGAACACAATAAGGGAGCCCTGATCATATCGCACCAAGTAAAGGTGCTGGCGACATCTATTTTATGAGAATACAGAATCCTACCGCCAATAGACACCCCTACCCATAAAAAAAAAACAAAATACTCCTACATCTTACCAATTAGCCTCCCAAATAAATGCACGAGTTAAAAAAAATCGTTAGAAGTTCAATAAAACCTAACTAACTCAGCAGCGATCAGTATGCAGCACGTTCGTGAGCGGATTCCGTACGGGCGTAACGCAAATCCTGACGTGTACATAACAGGTGGCAACTGAAATTTCGGGTTTTTTTCGAGGCCCCAGAACAACGAACGAGAATCATTGATAAATGAGAGTGGGTATGTGTTAGCTCTCTCTCTCTCTCTCTCTCTCTCTCTCTCTCTCTCTCTCTCTCTCTCTCTCTCTCTCTCTCTCTCTCTCTCTCTCTCTCTCTCTCTCTCTCTCTCTCTCTCTCTCTCTCTCTCTCGCCTCTTTCTGCTGCCTCTTTTTGTTTAAGCTTGCCCCGCTTTGCTCAACATGCCGTCGTATCAAGAGGCATCTCGCGATCGTGCTGTACCCTTCTACACTCAGCCAAATTGTCCAAACAATTTCATTAGGTTCAACTCATAAACGATGCTAAAATTTTATATGGTTGACTTACAAATGCTTCTTGTTTTACACGACGTTGTTCTTGTTCGTCTTTAAGCTTTCCTATTGTCCTATTGTGTGTTGATATATACTAGTGACTTGACCACTCAACCCCCCAACAAACATCGGTGTTGAATTAGAGCTTGTTCAAACAAATTTGGAGAAGCTATTCAGCTATTCTAGAAGAAACAGCTGAATAGCTTCTCCAAATTTGCTTGAACAAGCTCTAATTCAACACCGATGTTTGTTGGGCCATAACCTCAACGTTCA
The DNA here is from genome assembly GCA_024533555.2 of Aedes koreicus. Taxonomy (NCBI): domain Eukaryota; kingdom Metazoa; phylum Arthropoda; class Insecta; order Diptera; family Culicidae; genus Aedes; species Aedes koreicus. Next base: position 19,899 of record JAHHFK020002330.1, on the reverse strand, counting down.
AGGTTCGAATCGGAGGTTATTTTTTCAACATCATTATACTTCACTAGACAAATTTATGAAACTCATACTGCTTTCTTATACCTAATAATCATAATGCAATCTTCTGAATATCGAAAGTTTATTTCGCTGAGTGTACGAACTGCACAGTAATCTCGGCAAAAAGTATATCCTCTTTCTAATGCCTTTAACAGCAAATATTCACGGAGCCAACGGGGTGCCGCAAATGAGTTCAACTGTTCTTACAAGTATATCTGATAAACATTGAAAAAAGTCTGAATAAAGTGCCGAAAGAAGACAAGAGCCCTGCAATACACTGCGAAACAGATTTTGATACTGAAATCCTAATACTGGTTGATTAAAAAAAATATTCCGGAAAAAGTTTCGTTTTGGACGTTGAAAGTTACTTCCCTCTTTCAAGGACGCACATTATCGGAAACGATCGATACTATTCCATGGATAGTTCAACCACAAACAGACGTCGAAGCAAGAACAAAATTAATCGATAACTTTGTGTAAATTTTCAAATCTCTAACAATCGTTAGCATTCGCTTCTTCACTAACGCCACGTAGTTCACTTAGTCGAGGTGCCCACTGATGTGGCAAAGTTGCGGCACCTGCTAGCATGTTAAAATATCACGCCGACGTTCTCCGAGAGTGGTATTTCTAAGCCATGGTTCAAGCCCTCTGGTTTGGCTGTCAATCAAGATGTGTACCAGAACGAATGTTTGAAGAAATTTTTTATCCTGTTTTTAAGGCTGTATCCGCAATAATCCGGACACCTCAAAACATGAATAAAACATTAATTTCGCATTATATTTCCGTCTTAGTTGTTTATTTCAGATTCATGGGATGTGTTTTAACAATTCGTGAAGACAAAACATAGTTATTCGGTATTTGCATAACATTTTCGAACTTTGCGCTTAACTCCGTCCATTAGGGTTTGTACAGACTCTTCAGAAATCGTAGAAGCCGTCTTTGTCCAAATTTGCTGGAAATGTTTGATGTCTTTGATTCCTTGCTTTTTTCCAGAAAGCTTCCGCTTCATCAGAGCCCAATATCTCTCGATTGGTCGTAGCTCTGGGCAATTTGGCGGGTTTGAGGTTTTTGGTATAATGTTCACTTGATTTGCTTGGTACCACTCCATCACAGTTTAAGCATAGTGGCATGATGCCAAATCGAGCCAGAACAAAGGTTTTTCTTTGTGACTTTTGATGAAGGGTAGCAATCGCTTCTGCAGACACTCTTTCTGATAGATCTCCTTGTTGATTGTGCCTGTAGTGACGAAAGATTTACTCTTTTTGCCACACGTGCAAATTCCTTGCCACACAAGGTATTTTTTTGGGAAATTTCGATGCTTTCTTCGTTCTGAAATGCTCAGCTGTAGCATTTCTGGCTATAACAGAATAAAAAGCCAGCCATGGAAGCTGCTTGAAATCCCCCAGGACATAAGTTTCATCGTCCATAACAACGCATTAAAACTTCGTCATATATTCGCAGTACAAACGTCGGGCCCGTGATTTTGCCAAGTTTTGTTTGACGTTGCGATTTTGAACTGTTTTTACTTTATACGACTTAAGTCCCAAACGTTGTTTTGATTTTTGGACAAAACCAGGCGACATCCCTATTTTACGAGCCACCGTTCGAATGGAGAGATTTGGGTTTTTTGTTAATATCCTTTTCACCTTTCGGTCCATGACAGGATCAGCGCGTCCAATGTTTTTGTCACTTCTCGGTTTCCTCTCCACCGTCAAACGTTCCGAAAATGATTTGAGCACATCGTGAACAGTGGATTTAGGCAAATGTTTTTGCAAGGTCCCGTATTGACAAGTCAGGATTCGCCGTACGCCCGTACAAAATTCGCTCGCGCACTTGTTTTTCTTTTGTCGCCATCTTGAATACTGTACATGAAATGTAAACATCAATCAAAGTCTTTTTCATCATACAATCTCAGTTATACCAAAGTGAAATTTTTCATTCCTACGTGCAATATTTCAAAAGTTACAATGATTTGAAGGTGTCCGGATTAATGTGGATACAGACCTTACAACACAAAGGAGGTGCCAGACGAATTACACGAACGAAGAAAAATATCAAATGTGTGAGGAGCAAACAATTTCAAATGTCCCCTGCTTCAATGAACAGGCTCCTTAGACATGATCTGAAATGCAAGCCGAACTAGAAACAACGGATTGACGGAGCGTCAAAAGCAAGCAGGGTCAAAAGAAGCAGAAATCTTTTGGTTTGGCACGATGACTGTGAGATTCTATTTTCAGATGACTATCTCTTCCTTCTTCAGGACAGTCATAATCAACAAAATGATCGTGTGTATGGCAAAAGACTTGCCGATATCCCAAGAGATAAACTAGTTGTAGAACGCTATCAGAATGTATCGAAAACCATGGTATGGGGCGCCGTTTCACGAAAAGGAAAACTTTCTCTTCTTTTCATAGAACCTAACGTAAAAATCAACACTGAATATTACATCGAGCAGATTTTGAAGAACCATATACTTCCTCATGCTTCAACGCTGTATGGGAATACACCATATTGTTTCCAACAGGACTCAGCTCCAGCTCACAAGGCAAAGAAGACACAAGCGTGGTGCGCGGAAAATTTGCCCGATTTCATCACAAGCGAAGAATGGCCTGCATCTTCACCGGATTTCAACCAACTTGACTAATTTTTTTTAATTTCTTTATTATCGTGGCTTTCAGCCTCCTGGGCTGGTTCGCCACACCCACTTGACTACTTTTTTGGGGTTATATGCTTCAACATATAGGCCCTACGAAAGAGCTATCGATTCAAGAAACATTTGATTGATATTTGTGACCAAATTTCTCAGTAAATCGTGCGTGCCAGCTGCGATCGGTTTACGAAGCGTTTGCGCAAAGTTATCAAGGAAAATGGGTGAGAGATTCGAATTGAATTAAGGTTGTTTATTTCTATAACATGTATCTTTCAAATAAAAAATAAATGCTATGATTTGGTAGATTTGTTTTAGTGACACCTATTGTGAGACACCCTGTACATCTGTAACCAAATGAAAAATTTCAAAATGGATTAATCATGAATACACGAAGCAGATGCGTTGACCGCTCATTGAGCGACGACATGTTGCTGCTTCCTTCTCAGATTCCCTCCTGATTTCCGAACTCTACTTTTAAAGCAATCTTGAATCGTACGTTTTCTTCGCCATCAGTTGCCAGTCGATCGAATTTATCCGAGTTCAACGCGCTCTTGTTGTTGACGTCGCGTAAATTATTGCCGAACCATTATGTGCCGTCGCCTACCAATTTTTCCCATTCGACCTGCTCGCTGTTATTAGCGTCATCTTCCGAATCTCTGAAGCACACCGTAATGTCCGGAAGGTGCCCTGGGAAATTATCTCCCCGTTTTCCATCCGCCAACAACCCTCACCTCTTGGTTGCCGACGAAACGCTTCGGTAGACCAAAATGAGAAAACTTCGCCCCAAGATCCGAAAACCTGCCTCTCCACCAGCAAGTTTGATTCTAATTTTCCACTTTGGTGTGAAGGCATAAATAATTATGATTCGACAGAAGCGCGTTTATGGCGTCGGAGGGGGCCGGGAAGGGACTACCGCTGATTATGTATGCAAAATTACGAGACTAAGCAAGGTACAAATTTAATGAGCAAAGTCGTCCCAACTTCAAGCGACATGGGTACGAAAACGTGTGAAATGAAAACAGTTCATTAAACAACTTGATCCGAGCCGCTTCGTTCTTCGATCCACCGGGCAGAGAGTTGCGAAATTAGCTATTTTTTTGGGTCGAAAGCCGTCGGTTAAAGGTTAATCCCAGTGCGGTTGCATTGTGTTCCATAAATGGTGGAAAATTTTAATGGAATCAATGCCCACACCGCCACCACCGGAAATTTAACCGGAGCTCTGTAGAGCGATGGGGGGTTCATAAATAACAAATTGCTCCAAACTCAATTTCGATTTTCAATTGTGAAAAGTTCGTCATTTTCACTGTTTAACGGCAACAGTAGACTCGATCAGAACCGTTCATTCAACGCAAGTTTATCGGACGAAAGAATTTTCATTTTGGACGGAAAACGACAGCTTGTCACCTGTGAATTTCAATACATCAATGAAGGATAAAACTGAAACCACCGGAAGAACAACTGGGTTGGGGGGTGTTATTTCAAAAGAACAGGTTACGGTTACAACAAAATACATCAAAAACATATATTATATACAGGAATTCCTCCAAAACTGCGATGCGTCCTAAGCCAAATTGAGCGGACTTCCTAAACTGAGGTTACTTATACACAATCAACCCCACTCACCGGGCTATTCGGGAAATTTCTGTATGGATAGGTGAACTGAAAAATGTGTCAACTAAGTAGTGCCAACACTGCCAGTGTAGTGGTGATGTGGTGATGACGGGATCCAGCTCGATTCATGGGATAAGTGCTCAGGTGCTCTTCACACCATTCGGCGATGTCGGCACAGGTTTCCGCTCTCTCTGGGGAAACCCACCTAGCAACCGAAAGAGTAGAGTTGGGCTCGATCGGGTGTTCGCTTGCAGGGGGAAGGATATTGCCAAACTCTAAAATTACTATAGTCCTGCTGCTATAAATATAATGTATGGTTGCGTCACCCAAAAGGGGGCGATGATGGGTGGAGGTTAGTTTTTTCTCCGTTGTTTCCAGCGTGATGGTGCAAAGTGATACATTGTGGATTGTTTCACAGTTAACCTACGTTGTTTTGGTAGGGTTATGTTAGTGCAGTGCATGGATTCTGATAGAGTTAAATGGGGTATTGGAAGCGTTCAATGATAGTTTTGTTTTTAAACAGAAGAGTTGAAACTTATAGAAGGAAACTACACACTTAGAAAAAATCATTTACGAGCGTCATTTTTGACATACATTTGAGTCATCATAAAGGCATCATCAAACAAATTCAGTTCTCAGTTAAAGCCCGATTCAAGGTAAATTTGGACGCATTCAAGTGATCATAACTCAAGAATTAAACAACATACACGATTGATCAAAACCGTCAAACAAGAGGGTATTTCTTCAAACGATATATAACAAGTTATTGCATTTTACCGTTTCGCACGAACTGTCATACATTACTTGTGATCGATGCCATCATGATCTGCACAGTCGCTGGTGACACTGTACCGACGAACTTATTCCACTTTAAACGCATTTTTTGTGGGGCATCCTCGAAGTTTTCGATTGACAATTGCCCAATATTTTTCGATTGGTGTGAAATCAGGGCAATTCGGAGGATTAATTTCTTTCGTGACGAATTTAACATTGTTTGCAGCATACCATTCTAGTACCTCCTTAGAGTAGTGGCAGCCGGCTAGATCCGGTCAAAACATAACGTTGGTCTTGAGTTGCCGAATGAAGGGTAAAATCCGCTTTTTCAGACACTCTTTAATGTAAACCTGCGACGTCATTGTGTGAGATGTGATGATAACCCTGGTTTTAAGGCCACAACTGCAGATTTCTTGCCAAATCATTAGTTTCCGAGCAACCTTATCAGCAAAAACAAATTTATACTTGGAAGGGACGTCCCCACGACCAGTTGCCAGGTAAAATTTGCGACCGGGGATTTGTTTATAATCTATTTTGACATATGTTTCGTCATCCATTAAAATACAGCGATCAAATTTCGTCAATACTCGTTCGTATAGTAATCGTGCTCGCTTTTTGGCCACTAAATTTGGTTTCAGGAAGCGATCTGGATGTTTCTGGTACAAAAAGACTTATAGTGACGGACAATACAATAAGATCAAAGCCCGATTTTCATGTCATGTTTGGAGGCTTGTCTTTCACTTTCCCGTGAAGTAATTGAACTGAAATTTTGGCAATAGCCTAGAAATAACCTAAATTTTCATCTCTAACAAATTCTAAATTTTTCATTCACCACTTCAGAAACTACAGACACCACCTACGACAAAACAATAAGACCACTATGCGGTGTCTGTAACTTTTAAAGTAGCGAATGAGAAATGATGGATTTAATGCAGATGAGAGTTTAAGCTACTTCTGGACCACAACCGAAATTTCAGCTCAATTGGTTCTCAAGAAAATGAAAGGTAAGCCCCCTAACATGACCATTTTGTATGAAAATAAGGCTTTAATCTTATTGTATTGTCCGTCACTGTATATCCTTCTCTTGAAAGGATACTACGTACGGTGGAATAGTTGCAATCGTATTTCTTTGCCATATCACGTATGGAGACACTTGGGTTGCCTTTCACGTACCTCAACACCTTTCTCCTCAGCTCTTCGTCCCCGATAGTGCCACTTTTATGATAGATGCGCTGTGCTCTATCCACATTCAGAGTATCCTTGTAACGTTTGATTACAAGACACACCGTTGACTTTGGGAATATTAACATTTTTGCTATTTTTGAGGAAGACCACGAAGGATTCTCTAGATGGTTGTGCACAATTAATTTTCTTTTCTCAAGTTCCATGATCCGTAACTTCGAGATGCGTCGATCAATCGAGAAAACCACCAATTTCTTCGTCAATGAAACATCAATAATTGCCCGTCAAACGTTTTTGGTTCCAACCACCAGGTTTAAAGACTGTATTCGATGAAATTTGGACACACGCAATTGTTCGTAACTTTTTAGCGTGTGGGTAAAAATTATTGAAATTTTAACTGAATGTATTTCATTGTGTTGTGTCAATTGTGTAATGAGTTTCGTGAAAATCGGTCGAGTGATTTCAGTGATGGCTTCGAATGAAGAAATAGTGCGCCAACAAATTTTGGGCACTCACTTCGAAAACCCAAACGCTTCTCATCGATGGATCGGAAAACAGCTCGGAATCGCACATTCAACCGTATCTCATGTGATCAAAACGTTCAAGGACCGTAAGACAACCAAGCGGAAAAATGGTAGTGGCAAAAAACGTGGCACATCAAATCCGGAGAAGGCCAGGATGGTATTGAACCAATTTAAGCGTTATCCCAACGTTTCGATCAGGGATGTTGCGAAAAAGGCGAAAGTTTCAGTTTGTTTTGTGCAGTAAACAATGAAACGTTCTGGATTACATGTGTACAAGGTCCAGAAGGCACCGAACCGGACCGATCAACAGAACTTGGTGGCCAAAACTCGTGCAAGAAAACTGTACAGGGAGTGGCTCACAAAACCGTTCTGCATTGTGATGGACGATGAGACCTACATTAAAGCCGACACCAAACAAATGCCAGGACAGGAACACTACGTCGCCACCTCTAAGTTGGCCGTTCCGGAGAGTGTACGGAAGAAGAAACTGTCGAAATTCGCCAAAAAATTCCTTGTCTGGCAAGCGATCTGCGGATGTGGCAAAATGAGTCAGCCCTTCATCACCTCTGGGACCGTCAACGGACAAATCTACAAGGACGAATGCCTCCAAAAACGACTTCTGCCCTTCTTGAGATCTCACGATGGCCCGACACTGTTTTGGCCGGATTTGGCATCTTGCCACTATGCCCGGCCCGTCTTAGACTGGTACAAAGATAATAATGTAGTTTTTGTACCAAAAGACGTCAACCCTCCAAACACTCCGGAACTTCGCCCAATTGAAAAATTTTGGGCAATCATGAAAGCAAAGCTCGTTAAAACTCCAAAACTGATAGAAAATGAACTTGAACTAAAGAAAGTGTGGTTAAAAGTAAGTAAGCAAGTCGGTCCTATCATTGCCCAAAATTTGATGAAAGGGGTCAAGGCAAAGGTGCGGGCGTTTGGGTTGGAAGAAGAGGTTCAATAAACCAATGATGTCAAAACTTAACCATTTAATAGAACTTTATTTCCAGAAAGTTTGAAAAGAATCGGGCTCAAGGAAAATTTTTGGTGACCTATTTTGTGTGTCCAAATTTCATCGAATACAGTCTTTAGATTTACTTTGAATCGAGCTTTATGTCTGGATTTTGGTGTGAACGATCTTTAGGTAAGGTCTGTATCCGCAACCATCCGGTTACCTCAAAACATGAATAAAACATAAATTTCGCATTATATTTCCCCCGTAGTTGTTTATTTCAGATTCATGGGATGTGTTTTAACAATTCGCGAAGACAAAACATAGTTATTCGGTATTTGCATAAAATTTTCGAACTTTGCACTTAACTCCGTCCATTAGGGTGTGTACAGACTCTTCAGAAATCGTAGAAGCCGTCTTTGTCCAAATTTGATGGAAGTGTTGGATGTTTTTGATTCCTTGCTTCTTTCCAGAAAGCTTCCGCTTTATCAGAGCCCAATATCTCTCGATTGGTCGTAGCTCTGGGCAATTTGGCGGGTTTGAGGTTTTTGGTACAATGTTCACTTGATTTGCTTGGTACCACTCCATCACAGTTTTAGCATAGTGGCATGATGCCAAATCGGGCCAGAACAAAGGTTTTTCTTTGTGACTTTTGATGAAGGGTAGCAATCGCTTCTGCAGACACTCTTTCTGATAGATCTCCTTGTTGATTGTGCCTGTAGTGACGAAAGATTTACTCTTTTTGCCACACGTGCAAATTCCTTGCCACACAAGGTATTTTTTTGGGAAATTTCGATGCTTTCTTCGTTCTGAAATGCTCAGCTGTAGCATTTCTGGCCATAGCAGAATAAAAAGCCAGCCCTGGAAGCTGCTTGAAATCCTCCAGGACATAAGTTTCATCGTCCATAACAACGCATGAAAACTTCGTCAAATATTCGCAGTACAAACGTCGAGCCCGTGATTTTGCTGCCAAGTTCTGTTTGTCGTTGCGATTTGGAACTGTTTTTACTTTATACGACTTAAGTCCCAAACGTTGTTTTGATTTTTGGACAAAACCAGGCGACATCCCTATTTTACGAGCCACCGTTCGAATGGAGAGATTTTGGTTTTTCGTTAATATCCTTTTCACCTTTCGGTCCAGCGCGTCCAAAGTTTTTGTCACTTCTCGGTTTCCTCTCCACCGTCAAACGTTCCGAAAATGATTTGAGCACATCGTGAAAAGTGGATTTAGGCAAATCCAATGTTTTTGCAAGGTCCCGTATTGACAAGTCGGGATTTTCCGTACGCCCGTACAAAATTCGCTCACGGACTTGTTTTTCTTTCGTCGCCATCTTGAATACCAAACATGAAATGTAATTATCAATCAAAGTCTTTTTCATCATACCATCTCAGCTATACCACAGTGAAATTTTTCATTCCAACGTGCAATATTTCAAAAGTTACAATGATTTGAAGGTGTCCGGATTAATGTGAATACTTCTTCTCTCCCCCTTCTTATTATATTACATCATTCACTCCCATTTTCTTTCCTCCCACCTTCTCTTATTACTTCATTTCTCCAAACGCATAACAGCCCTACATGATTTTTCACGACTTTTAAGACAAATTCACAATATATATTTAAATTATATGTACTTTCAGTATTTCAAAAGCAAAACCTATGTTTGTTCCTAAAATGTTGAAAAAATACCAAACATTGTCTGTCCCATGTTTCAAATAAACGCATAACAGGCTCAGCGTTGAAAAGATATTATTAAACATTTATTTTAGCAACTATTTAATGAAGACAAATTTAACAACAATAAAAATGAAAATATTCGAATCTGAATGGCAATTATTATTTGATTTCATATGTATTACAACTTGAAGTTCGAAGAAATTTCAGAATTAACTAGTCTTCTTCATCGGCATTAATTGTTTCCATCTCAACCAAATTTTCCCAGAAAGCTTTCTTCTCATCGTCAATTACCGGCAGAATAACATTCAACAGAGCTTTCTTCCTGTTTTGTTCGATTCCACGCGCTTGCAGTTTGAATTTCAAAGTAGATTTCAAGTCAAACGTCTTCGATGTCACCATTTTTAGCTGTTTTTTAGTGAACAGCATACCACGTTGCAAATCAGCGCTAGATTCTAATGAATCTCCGTAAATCAGCATATGGCTTCCCGAGCAGAAGCGAATAACTTGATAACTGGCCTTGGTGTTTATGAGCTCAGATTAAGAGGTAAAATACCTGAGGATAATACCATCAAATTGTTCCCACAATGTCATGCGAATACCGAATTGAGGTAAGACAATACCAAAATAATACCTCTAAGGTGACCAGATATTTACCCAGGTATCCGGAATATCAAGTTTAGTTATTCTAGAGACATTTTGCTTGCAATTCTTAGGTATTTTGCTTAGGTATTTTACCTCTTAATCTGAGCTCTTTAATACCAAGGCCAGTTATTAAGATCAAAATTAGGTATTCATATGCTTTTGTGTTCTGCTCGGGTTCCTTTGCGAATGATGACTTGCTTTATTTTGTCCATGTAAGGACGAGGATCCATGTTGTTGAGCGTATACTGGGAAACTTGCAGCTGCGTCTCAAAAAAATCCTCAGGATGCATATCCAACACTGCCACGTTCTTCTGTGCAACTTGCAAATCATATTTGAAGTCGGGGAATCCCAACAAACATCGGTGTTGAATTAGAGCTTGTTCAAGCAAATTTGGAGAAGCTATTCAGCTGTTTCTTCTAGAATAGCTGAATAGCTTCTCCAAATTTGTTTGAACAAGCTCTCATTCAACACCAATGTTTGTTGGGATGTCACTGGTGGGCTGGATTTCATTGCTTTTTCAACGGCTGCATGGTAACTATCCGCTGCCATGAATGTGTGCCCAGACTTAAAAAACTTCAGAGTAAGTTTCTCTACTTGAATATCATTGGAATTAATTAAAAGTGTTAAGTGGAGAAACAAACCCCAGTTTTTGTTCTGAGCATCACAGTTATCTAGCCACACCTGGTTTCTTTATATTGGTCGATTACTCGATGGAACGCGCTAATGATATCGTTCGCAGACCGACCAGCCGTTCTTTGTTCGTTAGTTCGTGTTTGTTTTGTTTCGACATCTTGAGGAGTCTCATCGTCGCCCAAGGGTCACCACAACCGGCCGAACACAAAAAGGGTGCCCTGACTATATTGCACAAAGTAATAGTGCTGGCGACAACTCTCTGATGAGACTATGGAAATCCATTTACTTGTTACTTTGTCCCATCCAATCCCCAAAAAATGTCACCCCATATAGCTTCGGGGAAACTGTGAGTTTACGGTCTTACTCCTACTAAACGCAATAATAAGCCGTTCATTATATTAAAAAACAATAAAATATTGGCTCCGTAAAGTAATTGCGATTGAGCCTACCAAATAAACCAACTAGAAAATAAAACAGTTCTCATTGAAAAATAAGTGTCCACTCTATTAAATGAACAATACTTATAGCCGAATAACCAATCAATCTAAAGTGTCGCAATAATTATCGACTCACCCTTTTAATGACGGGCTGCAAACCACAAAAAGGTCAAACACGAGCGTTGACTAAAATTAGATGACTGTCAAGGTGTGACTGCCTTGTGGTTCACGGCAAAACAGGTATTTATGAAATTCATTTATAGAAAAATATGACGTGACATGACGTTTCAGAAATTATGAGAGGGTCACAAACTGTTCCGGAAGTAGCTTATTATGTACAATGGCGCAACACTTCATACCGGTTGAACCGTGTTGCTCAAACTCAATCAAGTTACTCGTGTTATACCATGACAAAGCATCATAAAAATAAGTAGACGTAGCAAAAGGTTCAATGATGGATGCTATACAAGCGGAAATCAGTGGCAAAAAAAGGAAATCTCACGATAGGGAATAAAATCAGCACAGGGACAAAAGTCAAATCAATAACAAATAAAAAAGCATAAGACACACATCTAAACACACCGGAATTCGAAAAAAAGAAAACAGACAGCACTATATAGAGATATATAAATCAACACATCACACAGCTCACAGCAGACTGAGGAGCTCAATCGTCATCACACAAATCGGTACTCACTCGTTGAACTGTTGGACCTCCCACCAGCTCCGGCCCCCGTCCCCCCACCCACCCGTTGATCATTGCTACGGTTGTTCATCTGATAACTGCTGTCATCATCGGGATTATCGCTAAAGTTAATCACGTTAATATTGTACGTGACGGTGGACGATTGTCGCTTGCGCTGCAGTCCCGGGTGATGAATCGGGGATGGGGTCATAATTGACGGTGGCATCATCGTCACCGCCGTCGCCGTCGCCGTCGTCGTCGTCGTCATCGATGTTTGCTGCTGTTGTTGATTGTTCAAGCTGTCGTTTCGGATATTTTCTATAATGATATCCGGGTTGTTTATGATGTCACCCGGATTGACGGGATGATCCACCGGATTGACACTGTCCTCGTTAGCTTGGCCAGATAGAGGACCGGTGCTCCCGACGTTAGCGCTAGGAACTTGAAGTTTTGTGCTCGGACTCATCGCCACTAAATCTAGAGATATGGTGGAAGCTTCGCTCAGCACATTCACTGGACTGCCGGAATCGGTGAGTGTCACCAGCGGTTTCAGACTATCAACATTGCTACTGGTAGGAAGTTTATCACAATTTCTGCGTCGGTCACATTCACGGGAGATTGCTTCCGGCAGCAGTCCAGCCGAGTGCGGTGGAGAACCCGCCGACGCAATTGCTGATATCAGATCGATTACGTAGTTGCCTTCGGTTTGGCTAAGATTACTATCACTAACTGTGCTACTTTGGTTTGCCGTGTTACTACTACTATTCACAACTTTGAGATTGAACGATTTGATGAGGACGTTCTCCTCTGCACAGGCGGACACAACCTCTTTGGGACTGGTTGGACTCAGTGGCCGGGTCCCACTGAATCCGTGATCGAAACATCCGATCAGTATATCCGGCGTGTCGTTAATAGCGGTTGCCGTCGCTGGGCCACCATCACCGTTCAACACTATCTTAAAAATACCATCTCTCTGCTCGGAGCATGCCTTCAGATTCTTAAAACTCTTCAGAATCGATTCGTCTCCTTGGAACGCAGCCGTGAAGTCTGAATCGCTCAATGCGTAGATCAATTGATCATCTTTCACCCCATCCTTGATGCTGCTCTTCTTCATGCTGGCATTGTTCTTTCCCAGTCCCAACCGCTGGGACCTTTGCTTCTGGATCATAGTCAGAAAATCCGACTCACTGGCCGCAATCTGATGCCGTTTGTGCGTGTTTACTTCCTTCTCCGCCACCGAGCTGTCCTTATTCAGCGACGACGTTACATTGATCAGGTCGATAATGTTATTACTGGAACGATTGTCATTATTCTTATTGTTCAGCTTTTTCTGTGAAGCCGTCCTGTTATTGGTATTGCTATTGTTAAGATTGCTTCCTTCGTTTTCGCCGCCCTTGCAGCTGCCTCCCTTGATATACGACTTGATCAGATTATTCTTCGAGAAGAACGGTTGGAAGAAGTTGATCTGCTTGAAGCTTTCCTTCCGCGAAGGTCTTCTCTGTTGGTTCTCCTTCACGTGGATCGGTTCACTGCCCGAGTATCGGAGATTGTTCTCGTAGTTCAGCGGAAAGATCGAACTGACGCTGTCCGAGGGTTTGATTTTGGTTTCGTTTTTGTACTCCAGATCTCGCAGGTCGATGCTGCTTCGGCTGAGTCTCCGAGGAGGAGACGACGGCACGAGCAGATCGTCGTCATTGTTGCCGCTGATGTTGTTGTTGTTGCTGCTGTCGAAGTTGACGATCGTTGGCACGATGGGGATCTGCAAGGGAGATGAAATAGGAGAGCCATTAGTTTGATGTTGATAACTAGAGTCGGGTTTCATAGTTATTAGCTGCCAAATTCTTCTTTAATATAACAATTCAATCCTCAGAATTAGGTTATTATCGATTGCAAGTAGGTATTCTAGATGCCCCTCATCGGTTAAAATTTGAGAGATTACAATGCACAGTGGCTTATTTTGAGCAAAAAAAAAAGACTCAATTCAGAAACGGGTTTTCAGTTTTTGCAAAATAGTGAAACTTATGTAAAAACTTCGGGGGAATCCAACGGCGTCAACCCCTTTCCGATTTTTTTTTAGGAAAAGTCCGAGTTTGGCTATTTTCCCCTATAAATTAGAAATATTTCAATACATAAGACCATATAAAAACACAATCAAGACAGAACCACTCAAACATAACGTTATTTTACGTAAAAAAAAGTCCTAGGAGTCGAATACTGGTATCATCTTTACTGTCAAAGATCGATATTTGCCCTTCTTCCCCAATTAGTTAAAATACTTGAAAATGTCGAACTAAAGGCTGACTAAAAGTTAATTGGTACGCACAAAAAGACCTGTAATTCGTGATTCAATATGTTTAAAAAGTCTATTTATGGTTGCTTTACAGTTATTAAAACTTCAAAGTTACAGCATTAAATGGTTACATTTCTCCAGTTCGAACGAAATCTCGAACCTTCCTCTTTTTTTTTTATTAAATCATTTATTTGTACAGGCTCAATCGAATCAACTTAACAGAGCCAAATTTTCAAACAATTATACATCAGTAATCTTAGGACTAATGTTGGAAGAACAGAACCGTAACTAGAAAATAATTAGTGAAGAATGATTAGTAATTTCCATTCAATTCCAACTACCTTTATTACTTATCTTGACAGATACGCGTATTTCGTCTACAATGTGCAAACTTCTTCAGTGTCATGTACTTATACTCGACTGAAAGAAAACCTTCGCCACCTGCCGTATTTATCCTATTTTCTAAATACAAACACTTGTACCTACGGCTAACATTGTTGTACCTAGCCTATCCTGAGTCCAAAACAAATATTATGCTTGATATCTACCTCGCCTTTTCATTATACCTAGCCTGATTATTCCGTAGCAGCGGGTGCTCCACTGCGTCGGTTTTTATGTCGTTTAGGTATTAAGTTAAAGAGCCATGTGTACCCGTTACCTTGGTCTTTGTTTAGTAGATTTGTGTTTTGTTGTTTGTTGATTTCTAAGCTTTCTGCGACGTCTAATATACAGTGATATAGTGACTAATTTCTGTCGAAAGTGTATTTCTATTTGTTTTATAGCAAATTCGTCAAAATGTTCGCGAAAGAAGTGATCACCAGTTTGTTGCTCGCAGAGAAGAAGCCGAAAGAGATTGCCAAGGTGGTAGGGTGCCATTTGGCAACAGTTTACCGCATAAAAAAGTCCCTGCAGGATGGTCCTAAGCAGCGGAAGCCGAGAAGCGGACGTCCGCGCTTTGCACGCACGCCGAACGTGATCAAATAGGTCCGTGCAAAAATTGCATAAGAAAACTTGCAAAGGAAGCCAATATTTCGGAGAAATCCATGCGGAGAATCATCAAAGAAGACCTGCATGCATCTTCCAGAGCCAGAGTGAAACGTCACTTGATTACGGACCGGGTCAAGGAACTACGAGTGACTCGTTCCAAGAGATTGCTTTCCTTGTTGAAGAAGGAAAAAATGATAATCCTGTTCTCCGACGAAAAGCTTTTTAGCATCGATGCTGTGGCCAACAGCCGTACGGACCCCCATTTCACCGCAGAAAATGGAGAACGCTCCGGAATAAGTGAAATTCAAATTTCAAACCAAACATCCGGCTGCTGTCATAATGTTTGGCTTGGTGGCGTCCAAGGTTTGAAAATGCCGCCTGTTCTCGTTGATGCTGGAGTTAAAATCAATACCGAAGTGTATATCGGTATTTTAAAGGACCAAGTGCTTCCATGGGTGAAGGCCAGGGAACTTCTCCGAGGACCAAAACGTTGTCCTACAGCAGGATGGAGCGCCGTGTCACACGTCCAATCGAACCCAACAATGGTTGAACGATAACATGAAGTTTTGGCTGAAGGATTTGTGCCCCCCTAGCTGGCCAGATCTTAATCCGTTGGATTATTCGATTTGGGCATATGTTGAAGCACGAGCCTGCAAAACATCACACCCTAGTGTGAAAACCCTAAAGCCAACCATAACACGCACATGGCAGTCAATGTCGGAGGACTACGTCCGAAAGGCATGCTCTGGCTTCCGGCGTCGGCTCGAGGATGTTATTAATAAAAATGGAGGACACATTGAATAAATTTGTTTAGAAGGACTTTATAAAGATAACTGCACTCGAAAATGTTGATATTATTGCTTGAATTAGTTGAAAATGGAATTTGAAAGAAATAGAACATATTTTCGCATTATTTTCTGCCGCACCCTGTAGGTATCACAGTCCAAGTAACATTGCCAAAACCATCCAGCTTTATTAAGTTTTATTAAAGTTTTATTTAGTTATAGGTTTTAGTTTTAAGCAAGGATCGAGGTTGAATGTCACAGTTTCGGCTTTTAACTCGATGGTTGACGGCTAAGTTGCTAATGCGGTTAACAAAAATACTGATACGCATAAATATCCCCGATGCGTCGACGAAGCAGACGATCGGATTGGACGGTTTTTTTTACCATTGTCGACTGAATTGTGAAGAATGGCTGATTCGGGTCTTCGGTCAGCTGAAAGAAGAAAGAAGATTACCAGACAGCTCAAGGGCCACTAAAGATTTTTAAGCAATAGACCGAAAATCGGAGGAAGCGGCTTATCCAACAACATAGCTCTAAGAATCCTCGCTGATCCAAAGAACTTCTCCGCCATTTTGGGAATCAGCAGCTGGTTGAAAACCACAGGATGATAAGCTCTCACAGTCAGACAATGTTAAGGAATGTATCGAAAATAAGCTATGCACGTACATTTGCGTTGTGCACGTGTTTTGGTGATGATTTTAATATGTTCACCGGTGCTGTGGGTTTGACTGTCATCTTTTGATTGTTCACTTGCACGGTTTAAATTCTTCGTTTTCAAAATGTCGCACATTGAAAAAGACGTGAAAATTAAGGTTTTCGAAACATGGCTACGGGAAAAAGGTGCGACAATTGGCGAAGCGCTTTGGAATTCATCACACAAGTGTAAAATCTATCATAACCAAGTTCGCCAGGAAAACCCGGATCTGCCAACCCTAAACTGGATCAGTAAGTGGTGGCTCTAATTCGGAAGAACAAATCAATTTCGTTACGTGATTTGGCCAATAAAGCGGGAAACATTGTCGGAATGATTCAACGTATCGAGCAACGGAACAACCTGAAGACCTACATGAAGCAGCAAATCGCCAAACACAGTGCAGAACAGAAGAAACGCGCAGCAACAAGGGTCCGGAAAAGTTTTGCAGCGACCTTATGCATGTATTTTGATGGACGACGAGACCTATGTCCAAGAGGACTCATAAATCCTTTCAGGTCCACAATATTACACTGCCGTCGTAGGGTAGGATGGAAACGATGCAGACAGGTCGATTCAAGTGGAGAAGTTTGGTCCTTGCAGTGGGCTCCCCAAATTATGATGGGGAGTCTCCCAACCACTATTTATGGTGTTCCACTGCCTGGTGAACGTACCTTTCGTCTCTATCAACTGGTCATCAAAGGACCTTTCTTCGCACATAAATACATATTTCACAACATTCAGTCCAAGTTCACAAAGTACTTTATGTTTCACACAACACAACTTTATTTACTAAAACACCAAATTTATTTTCTAAGCTAACAACACTACATTTATTCTTAAAACTAAACAGAAACTTCACGGAGTTTGCCTCCGGTCGACTGATCGCTTCGATTGCTATTTTGCACACTGTCTGACCTACTGACCTAGTTTTTAATGTTCACCTTTTAATCTTATATTCTACTCCCTACTCTATCCCGACAAACTCTCTCCCACTCTCCGCGTTCCACATAGGTAGTGGTGAGTGACCACGACCAACCGGTACACTAGTGCTGCCTCATATACAGAACCGGTTGGTAGCATAGTGAAGTAGCTAAATTGCAGACAGTGTTTCTGGCTGCGTCCATTTTATTTATGTAGCTCGCGGACATTCTCACCCACCCTGAAGTTGCCGGAAACTTCTGAAATAGAAAAGAAAAGAAACCTCGCCATGCACTGGACTACCGAATTAATCACCTGAGTTGCCTTCTAAATTTTGCAACGGTAACAAACATAACTTCGCCACCGGCCGTTTGAGTAACCCAGTTGATGTCCGGACTGTAACAACGCGAGTGACTCCATCATTGCCTGGGTGTAGTTCATGTATATGTCCCATCTTCCAGTGTGTTGGTGTCTGATTGTCGTCAACAATAACAAGTATCCGATTCGGATGTTTGCTGCTGACTGCCAATTTTTTCCTCGCGATTGTAGCTGCGCTAAATATTCTCGACGCTAACGTACCCAGAAATCTTGGAGCTGCAGCTGCACAACCTGCCACCGAGCGAAACGATTCATCTGGACATCGCGCAAATCTGGATCCGGCATTGCAATTAGACACCCTCCTGTGAGAAAATGTGCTGGTGTGAGTGGCTCTAGATGCTGTGCAAGAAGAGTGACAAAATCTTCCTGGGACACCGGATTGCCGCCGAGAACTCGAAGGAGATGGTATTTCGCCGACCGTACGGCTGCTTCCCACAATCCGCCAAAATGAGGAGCACTTGGAGGGTTAAAGTGCCAGAAAATTCCTTCGTTTGCACATTCTTTACACACTGCCTCACAATGCTTTTTGTTTTTCAGCAATGCAAACAGCTCCTGTAATTGGTTTCTTGCCCCGACAAAATTGGTGCCATGGTCAGAATACACGTCCGTGCTTCGTCCTCGCCGTGCAAAAAATCTTCGAAGCGCTTGAAGGAATCGTTCGGTCGACATATCGGAAACGAGTTCCAGGTGAACGGCCTTCGTAGCCATGCAAACAAAAACTGCCACGTAAGCCTTGCTAGGTTTTCGTCCACGTCCTGCTCTTAAGTATACTGGGCCGAAATAATCGACGCCAGTTTTTGAAAAAGGTCTCGAAACCGTAACCCTAGCAGCCGGTAGCTCGCCCATCTGCTGCTGAATCACCGACGGTTTAACTCGAAAGCAACGCTGGCATCGACGAACAACCTTCCGCGCTAGGTTTCTACCACCAAGTGGCCAATATCGTTGCCGAACAACACCCAACAGCAATTGTGGCCCTGCATGAAGATGTTTGTGATGATGATGGTGAAACACAAGTTCCGTAAATCGATGCCTAGCTGGCAACACTATTGGATGCTTAACCTGCTGTGATTCCTCAGAATTTGACAACCGGCCACCAACTCGAAGAATTCCATTTCCATCCATTTGAGGGTTGAACCAATGCAGAAGTGATTTTCGCTGAACAGGAATACCAGGCAACAGATTTTTAATCTCCTCGGAGGACGTTTCCGCTTGAACCTTCCGGATGATCATGCATTCAGCTTGGTACAGCTCGCTTGCCGTTAAAAAACCTACTCGTCTTTGATCCCTTGAGTATCGTGAGTTGCTCATGAAGTGTAACCAGTATGCGGTCATACGAATTAGCCTAGTAAACGATGAGAACTTCACTAAGTAATCCGAAATGAACCCATCCTCGATCGATGCTGCACAATGCGCTACATTCCGTCGTTTTTCCAGCTCCTCTTCCGGTGGGTTTACTCTGGCCACTCTTCAGGCGAATTCATCAACCACCATAGGCTGTTCTCGACAATATCCCTTGGAGCAATCCCACGAGAAATAAGGTCAGCGGGATTGGTCTTTCCGGGCACATGCCTCCAATCGTTTCCCTCTGTCAGCGCTTGAATTTTTGCTACCCTGTTAGCCACGAAAGTGGTCCACGTTCCTGGAGCAGAGCGAATCCAATGAAGAACGCATGTAGAATTCGACCAGAAGTAAACTCTGTCGTCTGTCTTCAACGATTCCGCTACCTTCTCCCACAATTGAGACGCCAGGAGTGCACCACAGAGCTCCAACCGTTGGAGCGATTGCACCTTGAGAGGTGCTACCTTCGATTTCGATGTCAGAAGGTGCACCATCACCGAACCGTCCTCCCGTTCACTTCGAACGTAAATGGTCACGCCATATGCCAGCGTTGATGCATCTGCGAAGCAGTGGTACTCTACGCACACCGCCTTGGGAGCTATAACACATCGTTGAATCCGTACCTCTTGCAGAAAATGGATTTGGTCGTGGAACGTCCGCCATTCCTCACCCACCGTTGCAGGTATCGGGTCATCCCACTGCAA